>JBBPLQ010000005.1:121649-208995 GCA_038089855.1 Royoungia palumana | reverse complement strand
TTGGTTGAGAATGGTGTTGAGATGAGTATCGTGGAGGGTCTGCAGCGAGAAGGTGAGCGTCGATTATACGGTTGAGGTGTTCAACTTGAATGCATATTTTAGTGGAGAGCCGAGCTTATACCGAGTCGATGGATGGGGCGACATCCAAGTCTCGACCCAATTCTACGAAAGTGGACGAAAAAGAACTGGTCAGACTTCGACGCAAGAATTATTGGCTGCAGCTTTCCCGGGTAAAGCTGATCATGGACTTTATCTTTGTTGGTAAGGAAGAAGCTTCATCGGATTCTTTTTGAGCGCTGATTAACCTCTTACAAGCGTATGATATTTTCAAACTTAAACGCGGAAAGGAAACCGTCCAGTCCCTTACAGGTCTTGCCGCTGCCATCCTCAGGTGACTCATATTGGACGTCGTCTGGATACCGACTGACGGATATTAGCTCCGCAAAGCTATTCGATAAATTCAAATCGGTCCTTGTCAACAAGGCACTTTCGAATACGGCTTGAGATGCGTCGGCAAGTTCACGTCAAGAGACCTGCAATTTAGCCACTTTGTTGATGACTAGATCTACCATGGCTGTGATTCACCCGGTCGTATTTACTAATTGTATCGCATCTTACGAGTCATATGTTATCTATACCATCTTTTTGCATCGAGAAAGACTCTGGGTGTGATCAAAACCACGACCACGAAGGACTCTTTTCGGGTGATGTCATCTGGCGAGAGGTCGTGACGGCAGAACGCTCTCTTTGGAGAGAGTCGACTTGCTGTTCGAGAGCGCGGATGCGCTCGTTGGCCTCGTCGAGGAATTTTTCGTGGGCAAGCCGACTCTGGACGAGGTGGAGACCCTATGAGAAACGGCGCTTAGAGTGGGTGCGAGACAGACGGGATGTGCTCACCATGTAGACGGCCGAGCCGAGCAGCGCGACAGGAATCATCGCGGGGAGGAGGGACGAGTAAAAGTCGGCATGGGCATTGCGGGGCGTCGAGGTCGAGGTCGAGAACGCACGGCGGAGCGACATGACCATGTGGGAAGAGAAACGTTTGGGTGCACACGTGGCTCACATGGCGACGCTTGGCGTGTCTCTCCCAAACGTACGGCGTGTCTCTCCCAAACGTGCGCACTGAGTGTGCTGTCTCCGTTGAACCAGTCCATCCAGTGTCGAGCTGGATGCCCAGCGAGGGTGACGTTGTCCCAGACGTGTCGTAGCAGCGTCGTGTCGTGTCGTAGCGCGTGTGAGTCTTGCCAAGATAGCAAACAGGTCGAGATCGCAACGACAAGTGATTGCTAGACTTTTTATACGCTGCCTCTTCCGTCTTTGGCTTTCTCTCTTTCCCTTCCGCTCCCGCCTGAAGCTCTCTGTCGCCCGGCTGGACAGCAACACCCAGCCGTTCAGCAAGCCCTCCATGTCGGACGAAAAAGTGAACGCCGCCTCGTCTACCAGTCCACAGGCCTCCCCTTTCCGATCACCTCATCGTCCGGTCCATCCGTTCATCCCCTCCCCTCTTCTTTCGTCTTCGTCCGCGTCTCGCATGCAGTCCTATCGCTACGTTCGTCCCCGTGGACTTCGTATATGGAATCTCTTCAAGAAATGGTCCCCAGTCCTCGCATATGCTGCAACCAGTCTTGGTTTTCTGCTTGCGATTGCATTTTGGAAGACCCAGGTTTTCGACGGTAAGTAATCCCGGTCCTTTGATTGGTGCTTCCCCGCCTCCCAGATACCCGGTCCGTGCTAATCCCATCTATTTTTCACCCCTCGCGCAACTCGACAAGGCCTTGACCATTTGTCACACTGGCTCCGCAATGACAAATATTTCGGCTTTGCCGTCCTCTTTTGCTTGATTTTTATCACCACCTTCCGTACGTTATCATCTTAAAGCATCGCGCTTGTTTGGTACTTATCGCCTCTTCCCATCCGCCTTCTTTTATCTGGCACCCTTACCCGTCAAACGTGGCAGCCCCTTTCCCGTTATATTCCACATTGATCACCCTCTCAGGCTATACCTATGGACCGTGGATCGGTGCAGTGATATCCTACACTGCTGCGCTATCTGGCGCGATCGTCGTGTTTGCCTTTTCCCGCGCATTCCTCCGCGAGCGGATCGCTCGCTGGCTACAGTCCACGCGTGGACTCTGCCGTGCGGTGCGGGCAATTGAACGCAAACCACAGCTGCTGTTCCTCGTCCGTCTCGCTCCCTACCCATACAATGTCATGAACGTTCTTCTTGCTGCGACGACCCTGAGCATGGAGACCTATGTCATGTGCACCGGCCTCTCCCTCTTCAAGGTGATCGTCCACACCAGTATCGGCGCGGGGATCAGATCGTTCGGCAGTGCACACAAGGCAGAAGAAAAGGAAGATGGCTGGAGCAATGTCTGGACTATCAGTGGTATCCTGCTGTGTGTCGCCCTCTTTGTGTACCTGAGTTGGGTCGCACGGCGGGCAGTAGATGATGAACTAGAGGACGAGATAGAACCGTCGAGCGGTACCTCGGAAGAACGCGTGGCGTTCCTAAGTTCGGATGCGCCGGTCGAGGATGAAACATCCTCGCATCCGTACGGTCGTCTGCCGTCAGGATCCCGCTCGCGGGAGATCATGTCGGAGGTGCAACTTGTTTCGCACGAATTGGTTCTCTCCCGACGTGACGATATGGGCGCTGGTGCAGTGTAACTGGGACGTTACAGCGTATTATTTATGGGTAGTTATACCCAGGTTTTGTCTTCTTCTCCCCCCTTTATTCCGTTTGGCTGTGAATGATGGACTAGCAGATGTATGTATTTCTCCTAGATAAGCTCGGGGTGTACAGTCTCTGACAAGACGGCTCGCGCTCGCGGGCCCATTTGTCTCAACCATTTGTCATGCACACTTGTTGGCGATCATGAGACACTTGACGTGAGCGAATAATAACGTCCCGGGGGATGCCGCACGGCAACTGTCATCGACCAACGCCACATGAACCTTGGGTCGTATAAATGAAAAAGGTGATCACCTCAAGGGCACGGCCCTGGCTGTACACGCTTCAACAACAAAAAAAGCGACCCCAGCTTGCCATCCGCCGAGCCGATCATTATGGTCATTCTCCCAAGAGACACACGTTTTGATGAGATTTGCGGCCACCCGTATCGCATAATGAAAGCCATCCAGCACGGTTGCTGCGCCGGTCTGCGTCTGAACCTAACCTTTTTCCTTTCCATCGGTGGGGCAGCGGTGACGTCACACGTAATGTCACATGACTGTCGATGATACGACACAAACATCCGACAACAAGACAAGACATGAACCAATTTCACGACATTCCCGATCAGAATTCTGTGCGATCAGATCTGCATGACCTGATAGAGCGGGTCGGGTCGAGACGCCTTGGCAGTGACAGGAATTCTGGCCACACAATTGATGGCGACAGCTGTAAATGAACACTTGACGCCCTCCACTTGAGCAACCACTGCGCAACATTGCACCAAGTCGAGTCAGGATATCAAATGAGTGGGTAACGAGTATACGGGGTAACCGTATGTAACGACCAGAGTAAACACGAGTGAAAAAAAGGTATCAAAAAATGGGTGAATGGCGAGTGATACTACATATGAGATGGGCCAAAGTATACACGACGCAATGTGGAGAGCGATGCAAACGACGAGAGGGTATGTGATGGATTTCGTGAAATGAACGGACGGACATCTTCCGAATTCGTATATAATACTTCCCAGGCAGGAAGCGAGCAAGAATGGCGGGGAGGGAAAAAAAAAAAAAGGAACGCAAATCGTAACAGCGAATGATATCGTCCAAGTTCGAATGAAGACGGTCGGATTGCAATCGTGAACCGCGAACCACAATTCTAGTATCCCTCCGCGGTTGCCGGCGCGTCTATAGTCCGCCCGTCGTTTTTGGTATATTGCGGAGGGAGGTGTTCGTTCAATGGGACAAATCCGAAATCAGGCGAAACTTATTCAAGAAACTGATGGTCAGTAAGTCACGCCGTAAGGCACTAGCGGTTGACAAAGTGACATACAACGGTTGATGTCCGTCTCAGGTCCGCAGTAGCCATCCGTGAGTGGAGGCGTATTCGCCTGCGAGGAGGATGTGTGTGATGCAGCACTAATGGAGGATGCGCTCGTAGAGGGGCGCTGAGTGACTTGCGCTGGATGTCCCCATCCGTTACGAGTATCCATTGAATCGATGGATGGATTACTGCCCACGGCAGAGTAAGCGAACTCGGTTTGGCCAGAAGTGAACCCATAAGGGTCGACGGAGGGTAATTGAATCATGCTCCGCACTCTCGGCATGGCACCATTTTGCTCATCGGCTGGCTGAGGCGAAGACGACGGCCGCTCGGAATGATGCTCGTAAGGCGAAGGGTAAGGACTCATCGCTTGGCTGTGGCGCCGGGGCCGCCCCACCCTAAGTGAGCTGCTGGGCCCGTACTGCTTCGAAGACGATGGGGGACGGGACAGCGAAGGGGAAATGGGCCTGTGATGACCAGAACCTGGACGGGAATAGTCACTCTGGTGGTAAGTCTGATGGGTCGGAGACTCCTCATATGGCAGCGATGAGACAGAGGAGATGGAGTACCCAGTGGTAGGACGACTGTGCGTGTCGGGAGACAGCGATGGAGGCGTATGATCGCTGTGGAGGGACACGTTCGAGTACGAAGACGCATAAGAGGTGTTGATTGTGGGAGTGGGCCGCGCGCCATACCCGTTCGTAGTTGGAGGGTTCAAGAGCGAGGAGAGACTACCAGAGTGGCTGGACGTGGAGCTGTTTGGGGAAAAGGACCAATTCTGCTCGGCATACGGGTATTGCGAGGACGAGACCTGAGGGTTGTGGTGCGCGTAGCCAGAGTTGGCGCTCATGGCGCTGAACTGGTTGGAAGGGGATTCGTCTGCCGGGGAGATTGGCTGGAGGTTGTGAGACTGGTTGAAGATGGCATGGTGCTGAGGCTCTGAGGGAACGGTGAGGGGCGGCAATGCAGCACGCGGGTATGATGTTCCCCAACCTGGAGCACCAGGAGAGCTGAGGGGAGTGAAGGAGCCAGGGGCAGAGAATCCGCGCGCACGACCACCGAGGATATTCGGTTTGCTCGCGACGGTGGGGACGGTGAGGGGGACGGGGCCGACACCGATGGCAGAACGTGGAGGGGGGATCGTGGGGGGCTCCTGTATGTCACGCTTCTTCGGCTTTGGGAGACGAGGGGGTACGCGGCGCTTGAAATTCGCGACGACCTCTGGAGGAGAGTGGCGATTGAGGGTAGGATGAGCTAGTGGCTGTGTCAGAAGGGGGGGGAAAGGATTGAGGCGGTACAAAGGACATACACCATGTGCTTGCATCGGGATCATCGATGGCTGGGTCAACGTTGCGGAGGTTCACTTTGCGCATGAAGCCATAAATCTGTATGGAAGGGGTTCATTAAGCGACATGAGGTGGGTGTTTCGATGCGAAGGAAAGAAGCACAGACATTGAGTTGCCGAGAAAAGGAAGCAAATCTGGATTGACGGTAAACGCTTGGGAGGACGTGGAGAGCAAGCTGCTCAGGACGCTCTACGATGATGTGCTCGCCGGCGGGGTCCCATCTGATCATGTGATGGTTCTCTGGACGCTCGAGGAGCCTGTGTACGCGTCGGCGAGGGTGTACGGGGAGGGGTGGGAGACTCACGCGTAAAGTTTTGTGAGGAAGGTTGCTTGTGGTTTTGACTCGGACTTTGCGGGCTGGTGCTGGTGCTGGTCATGGGACTTTGGGGGCGGAGACGGGTCGTCAGAGGGGGAGTCGTTGGGAGAGCTGGGTGGGTATAAGGAGGGTTGTGCGCTCGCAATCTGTGGGTATTGGTGGTCTGGATGGCGCGACCACGGGGTGCGAGACTGTGGGGGCGGTGGATATGAGGGAGCGTAGAGGTCTTGCATGTCGAACGTTGCGGGGCGTAGGAACGGAATGGTGTCGAGCTATGTACTGGAAGAGAAAATGGCGAAAAAAGCGAAAGAAAACGAGAAAAAAAAAAGAGTCAAACAGACAGAGGCTGTTGACGGTCGAGCACTGGTCGATCTCGTCGACTATGTATATTATAAAAATCCATGGCCGGTGGAGAATTCATATTCCCCGAATTTAGCATTACGTGACCCCTCCATTTTCTCCCGCAGCTTCCCGTTCAGGCCCGCTACGTAATCAGGGTCCTAACAAGCCGCGGTCGCGTTCGGAAATCACCCTCGGTAAACTGCATATAAACACACGCCAACAACATTCTCCCCAAATACGGCCATCGTGCCACTGCCTCGGCGCCGAGGCCTCCTGCGCCAGTCCTTTTTTGTCCAGACTCCCATGTGATCGCACTCCAGTTGCCGCTGCACCATCTTTGGGCGAATCTCCCTCAATCTCAGTTTGAATCTCGTGTCAGCGAGCCACTGAGTCGACTCGAACGATTTCATCGCCTCCAAAACGCTCAGCGCGCACTCTTTGCCCCCATATTCCCACGCCCCACTTTCTTTCTCATTGGCTCGTCCGCTTCCTCCTTGGTTCGCTTTCGCACTCGCCGGGGTCCCTGTCATCCCATTTTTAGAAATCGAATCTCTCCCGATTTGGTACCTGCTCCTCCTCGACGATCCGCACCGACGACGCCTCTTCCCGCCCACCTGCTCCTCCATCACAGATCCCGGCTTACGTATTCACCGACACCGACGCCTTCTCCATCCCCGCCGATCCCCGCGCGTCCTCGCCCGTCGACTGATCCTCCCCCCGCTGCCCTCCGATTCCGTCGCTATACCTGTCTGTCCCCGTCACGACGCTCCCGACCACCATCACTCGAATCAGCTTCCTTTCTAGCTCGTTCTCGATGCATCTCATCTTCACCGATCACCCACGACAGTTGCAATTAGATTGTTTGTTTGTAATCAGGTATCATATCACTAAGAACGCCATCTACCATCAAAGCCGCCCGATCAGTGGTTAGCTCGTGCAGCGCACCGTGCGTAAGTACGTCCAAAGAACCGACAACATGGGACAAGTGGGGTAAAAAAACCTGTAGTGCAAATTATACATATGTAACCCTGCTCTTTTTTCCAGAAAGAAAGCCGAACGTCTAATCAAACGTAGCAACACAGCGGACAGACAGAGACGACAGACCTCGGTCGCTGGCGCAGAAGAACCACTGCTACTCAAACGGAAGCTATCGCCCACACCATCGTTCGCCCTGAATCCATCACAATTCACCGTCGTAGTGTATCGTGACGCTGTTGAACGCCCCAAAGAGATCCCCGTCTCGCGGCGAGTCCAACCCGTCGTCGTAGCCAGGCACAACAATGCATCCTTGTTCCTCCAGGTGCAGTGAGCGTGACTCCTTCAGGTGTCGGAAATTGGCAGCTTCAGCCCCATTTGATGCAGCTGGCACAATCTAGACATCAAACAGGTGGATCAGCACACATCCTCCACGCATAGGTGATACGTGTCACGTGTTCCCCATGCCCCCAGGGTGCGCACGCCACCATCCAAGAATCGATTCGACCTACCGGTGGCCGTGTGTGACGCAATAAACCCCAGTTTATTTTAGCGAACCATTTGTGCTGTTTCACCTCGCTTGCACCGCTCCTGCTGCCTAGTCGAGTTCGCTCTTCCTTGTCCAACAGCCGAACAATGACATCTTTGCACGCGCTGTCCAGCATTCTTCCGTCATCGCGGAAGTAATCAATGGAATCAGCGACGTACCTGGATATCTTGGGGGTATCACGGAAATGTACAGGTACTAGCCGAATATTCGCAAAGGTATCATTCCGCTCCTTTCCTTTGAACGGTGTCGTCGCGAACTAACCATCCGATTATCAGGCGCAGTGGGGGAACCGTTAGTTGTCTCCCACATTCCACTTCGCCGGTATATATATGACTTACGATCATCTCGTAAATGAGAATGCCGAGAGTCCACCAGTCTACAGCCGCAGTATGCCCTTGAGCAGCGATGACCTCAGGTGCGATGTACTCTGCAGATCAAAAGACAAACGTCAGACACCTTCCAACAGGGCCCGCGGTGATCCTGACCCTCGGTTCCGACGAACGAATTCGTCCTAAAATCAGCCGTGCACGACATTGTATCAATCATAGGGACCTAACGAATATTGCGAATGCTATCACATGGTTGATCGAGTCACATACCCCATTGGGCTCTGACTGGTGGATCGTGGCAGGTCGTCCTCCCGGATGTCCCGATTGTTTGGCCAAATCAAAATCCGACAGCATGATATGCCCAGACTGATGGAGTAAGATGTCTACCAAGTGACCACAACCGTCAGTGTGGCAAAAGCGTAAAATGTATTGTTCGACTCACTTTCCGGTTTAAGGTCCCGATATATGAACCCATTGAGATGTAGGTACTCTAGCGCAGCGACCACTTCGGCAGCATAGAAACGTGAACCATCCTCCGGAAGACATTTACCCGGACGCGTTTGCAAAGCACGGAAAAACTCCCCGCCCATGCAGTACTCCATACAGAAGTACAGATACTCTTCCGACTGGAAGGAATGATAAAGCGTCACTATAAACGGATGATTAGAAGTAGCGAGAATTTCTTGCTCCGTCAATGCTCGTTTAATCTTCTTCCGCTCTATCATCTCCTTCTTTGAGAGGACTAAAACCGCAGGTAAAATGCTGGGCGAGGTGAAGTGGGATATGACTTGCCTTTCATGGCAAACAATTTGTCCGTCTTTTTCTCTTTGACCAGATAAACACGCCCAACATCGCCTTTGCCTAGCATTTTGATCTTGGCGAAGCTGGAAGGACCAACCTCCACCTACGCCAAAGAATATAACGCTCTAGTGAGAGTAAGAGCGAAAAAAAAAAGCACGTACAGATCGAACTTTGATGGAATTACTCGAGTAGGTGCGCCGAAAAGCAACCTTACCAGGACCTTCGGCGTTCGAATTTGTGATCCGGGTCTTTGAGATTCCGTGGTATCGGTCGTGTCGTGTCGATCGGCCCCTTGACGAGCCAGAAGAAATAGTCTCTAACGAATCGTCACCGTGGTCCGAATGGGTATATGGGCCGCTAGGGACTGGAGGCACCACTTCTGCTGGGGCGAGTAAACCGTTCTTGGTATGAGCAGCAGACCGCGGACTAGACAAGAAAAGGTGTTTTGCATTTGGAGCGGAGGCGACACGACGGATGAAACGCGTTGCCGAGGCACCCATTGCTCGCGGAGACAACGGTCCCGAACGACTGGGCGGAGGAGCATGTCCCGAGGGGAGTGCGAATGACTGCTCAGATGAATCAGCAGTCGGACACCTGCTGGTCGAGGGGTGTGGAACGCGAGCGAGACTGTTGATACGCTGTTTCTCCGACTTTGTTCTGACACGAGTTTGCGCGTCCATGTCAACGCCACCATGGGACACTAGTGACCGCTCATGAGACTGTTCGGCTTGGCTTGGGTTACCAGGAGAGTCAGGCACAAGGTACGAGGATTTTGGGGTTCCGCCCAGATTAGACTCGCAGGAAAGCGTCTTGGAAGAATTGCAGGAAGAACGTTGGTCCTCAGAGCGCGGTGTCGACGGAATGAAAGATGAGCTAGAGGGCTGACGGGAAGGAGGATTTGCGGTAGGCGGCGAAGAGAGAGACGCGGGAGTACGATCCAGAGGAGCACCATTGACATTTGCCAATTGCTTCTTGGATGAACTTGGCAGACGAAAGACAGACCTCCATGACGAGTGCGATGGCAACAAGGGGGAAGACGAGGAATGCATGATGAACTCGGGGGCTCAAAAGCAACGGGTTGAAGATCGACCCGGGATCCTCGATCCCCTCGCTGCGCAGGCCAAAAGTGAGAAAGACGGAGAGAAAGAAAATATTCGAGTTGTTGCCCGGCAAAGTAAGCGAAGGACTCAATTATGCTGTGGCACCAAGCCTAGCTACAGCATAACGAACCCGGCTTAGTCAGACGGCAAACGCCACTACAAACGTCCCTACTCTCCTGTTTTTTTTTTTTTTTTTTTTCCACTTTCTGACGTACTGACCACATAATCCCCGTTGGTGGCGAAAGACAGGCCACTTAATGGCATCAAGTAGCACCGACGGAACCACACAAGCTCTAATGATTATATGTGGCTTCGATGGATAACAGCGCTGCCAGCGTCTGCAGCGGGCCGCGAGGATCGGATAGCCAAGGCGGTCCGGAGCATGGAAACGGGGATAGACGCCTGGTGCGGGACTTATACCGCAGGCAATTAGCGGAGCCGGAGTCGGGAAGAATGGATCTCGCATGGACATGGAGCCAAATGCCGAGCGACGAGGTCGGAAACCCGGGAGTGAATAGGCTTTTCATCTCGTGACAGGGAGCACGGGAAAGAGATATGTCATCGGGACTCATCCAACGGAATCGCATAGAAACCAGGTCGCTATATTTGTCGCCTCAGGAGGACGCGCTTCTGCGCAACATTGTGCACCTTACGAGTCACTACAGTAGTCACACTCTCCGGTGAGAACGTTCGCAATGCATGATTGTATGTCGGACGACTAGACGGTGGTGCCACCCCACCCCAGCGCGGGAGTTGGATCCATGGACAAGGCGGATGTGGTGAGCATGTCCGGCTCTCCCGGAGGGCATGTGCAGCCACGGAATGCATTCACACAGGGCGCTGCCCAGGCTCGTGCGGGGAATGCGGAAGGGACACGCATGTCAGTGGCATTCACGACGGTGGTGGACACGCTCAGGACAACGGTGATGAGAGGATCCGACCAAAGTTCGGCCGGGTAACGACCGATGTGCACGGAGAATGACAGTGAGATGTTGAAACGACGCGAGTGAGATATTATATACTCCCAACCAGCCCATATCGACCCCCTTCCCATCATGTCCTCCTCCCGTACAAAGGAATCCCAGCCCCTCCTCCACCGCCCCTCTTCCTACCACTCCCTCCATACGCCCCCCAGCTCCCCCCCGCCCGACATCCCCCCAAACGAATTTTCTAGGCTCGATTTCTTCTGGATTGTTTCGGGTCTCTGGAGTGCTGTCTTCCTCGCCGCTCTCGATGGTACTTTCCACTTGCTCGCTCTCCGACTGTTCACCATGCCTTGCTCCGATAGGCACCGTCGTCGCCACGCTGATATCGCCCATCGGTAGCTACTTCAACAAGTCGGAGCGGTCCTCCTATCTCGGCACGTCCTACTTGCTATCCGTCTGTTGCTTCACTCCCCTATATGGCGAGTTCCTCCGATCACTCTCCCCCTCGTCCCGCTAAACTCTTATCAGGCCAACTCTCTGACATTTTAGGACGGAAGGGCGCAATGCTTCTCGCTTTGTCTCTATTCGGTGCGTGCGCAGATCTCATTAGGAACATCACCTTATCTATTTCAGGCTCTGGCACAATCGCCTGTGGTCTTGCCTCTTCAATGGAGACGCTTATTCTCGCCAGAGCGATCGCAGGCATGGGTGGAGGCGGGTACGTCCGTCGATCACGTCAACTTTTCTTTCGCGATCACTCACTTTCCCCCAAGCGTCATGACAGGTTCGTGCTAGTGACTCCCACATTTCCACTTCGTACATCAAGTTCACCTCTTCCAAGTCACCAGCGTGGCCATCACAGATCTTGTCCCACTGTCGGTATCACATCTTCTCTCATACTTCCATTCCCCACACTAATTGCGTCCACTCAGAAAGCACAGAGGACTCTATCAAGGAATGACAAACATGTGAGCCGTTATTTGATTCACAGCACTCCCTCAGACGTAGTATCAGTCTGTTTGGTCTTGGATCTGGCCTCGGCGGTCCCATCGGGGGGTGGATCAATGATACTTGGGGATGGTAAGACCGTCGGTAGACCATCATCCTTACTTGACTTAGCTTTCAAATTAGGCGTGCAGCCTTTGTCTTGCAGGTAACGCGCCTGCACAACAAGGCTCACGATAGAAACTGAGGTGTCTTTTGGAATACTAGGCACCATTATTAATCATTTCTTTCGGTTTAGTCACGCTCAAGGTCAACATAAAGTTACCCGATACCGTCGCAAACGAAAGCATATCTTCAAAACTCAGTCGTCTAGATTTCCTTGGTTCCTTCACATTGGTCGTTTCCGTTGCAAGTATGCTATCTGCATTTAGTATCAAAACAACAGAAGAGTTACCGTGGTCGCACCCCCTGATATGGGGACTACTCACGGTAAGCGGGATTTTCGGCGTGGCATTTGTCAATGTCGAGGCCCGTTGGGCGCCGTATCCTGTCATGCCGCTCCGTTTAGTAACGCAGCGCACGCCGTTTGCTGTTTCCCTGGCCAACTTCATGGCATCAATGACTGCATTCTCCATGGTTAGTATATCACTCATTGTCCCGCGAATACGACCATGACCCCTTTTGAGCTTTATAACGTACCATTATACTTCTCTGCAGTTAGGTTGAATTCCGCCACAAATGCTGGTATGCGGAATAAAGTTCCGCCATCCGTCTCGTTCTGATCTAGTTCGACAGGTCTCCATCTGTTGCCACATTCCGTATGTCCCACCTGGCCCCGCGCATTTCGAGACTTACCTACTTTAGGTTGCGTTGTCAACGGGTAGTGTGTTTGCTGGCTGGTCAGTTTGGTCCTTGCTGCCAAGAACATTGATCGAGATGGTCAACCAGGTGGATGCGTAGAACCGGAAAACTCTCTAGTCTTACTCTAAGTTCAGCTGCACTCTGTATATTGGCTAGCGTGCTCGTCACTTCGTGGGGTGAGAAGACGTCGGCCAACCACCTGTGGCTTGACATAGTACCGCAAGGATTCGGAATGGCCAGCCTCATAACGACCACGTTGATTGTGGGTATCTGACCACTTACCGCCTTTTCATGTTGAGTTTGGGCCACATAGGCGATGATCTCAAGTGTTAATAAAGAAGACATGGCTGTAGCCACCGGCAGTGAGCTATACATTCTGACAGGGACGACATGGAACTTCGTCACTCACAAGTACACAGTCACGTATCTATTTCGCACCACGGGTCAAGTTCTCGGGGTTAGTTTGTCGGGCGCACTGGTCCAGAGCGTTCTGCTCCAGCAACTGACAAAAAGAATTACGGGGCCTGGATCTTCAGATGTCAGCGGCGAGGTTGATGATCGGCTTCATTTTAATACTGACACTTTCCCCTATGCCCAGGCAATAGAAGCAGTGCGGTAAGAAGGCTCTTAGAACACTGCCCACGTCTCTAGATTAACGGGACTACATACAGGCATTCGATCAGCTCGATCCCGGATCTCGCCCCTTCTCTTCAGAAGGTTGCCATCGAGTCGTATGCAACTGCATTGCGTGTAGTTTTCATTTCCCAGGTCGCGATCAACATTCTCGTATTCATAGCCTGCATACCCATCGAGGAGCGTCCACTTCCGTACGTCTTCCTTCCCAGCCCTGATCCCTGTACAGCTATTTATGTGATGCATTATTTTCCAGAGGAACACACCGAGAACAGGAAGAGTATTACCGTCAACAGCGATGCGCAAACGACAGATCAGAAGCAGTAGAGTGATCATGTTTATTACTACCCCGTCCGCTATCGTTGCGATACTACAAGACGGAAATTGCACTGTAACATCGAGTACATACCCGGGGGCGGCACGGAACTGTACGAACGTGTATTTTACGACCTGATCAGACGAGTTCCGACCTGTGTACATAGGATCAACCGACGCCATGGCGTTCGAGACGGTGGTCAATCTGTACATTAATGAAAATTTGTACATAGACACGATCAATATGTCAATGCTCGGCTACAGCCCTCTCTTGTATCCAGCGTCTGGGCCTTTTCTCTACCACCGCCGGTGATCCGCCTCCTTGTGTCTTCCGCTGATTGTCCGCGTGGTAGTTTCGGTCGGGCCGCACAGGGCATGGCAAAACGTTGGACGCGGACACCGTCAAAACCGAGGCAAAGAAAGTGATTGCGAAGAGGGTCGAGACGAATGTGCGTCGTTGTCGATGCGTCATACGGAGAACACCGGACATCCTAAGGCTACATGCGAGAGGGTTCAATGTCAACGACTACGAAACACCGAATTGGTGGATATGACCTACCCCCATCTATAAGCGACTCTGCGATGCGTTCTGGCAACGACTGCGACGAGTCTGGTTGCAGAGTGCGGACAAACTTTTTTGACCGAGCCGTTGGTGTTTGTTTGGCTCCATCGGCGTCGTTCGGAAAAAGTTGGAGAAAGAAAACAATCTCGCAAGGCTGCCGACAATGCCCAACTTTCGACCCAACATCCGCGTCTTGCGGGACATGAAGGCCCGCACCGGGGTCATGGAGAACGAAGTCATTCGTCGCGCCTACCTCTACGTCGCCCGCAACGAGACGCTCCCATCGCACGTCCGCCACCAAGCCCAGCTGCAACTCAACGCGTTCGGACGGTACACTCGACCGACGTCCGTCGTCAACCGGTGCACAGAATCTGGACGGGGTCGGGGTGTGATGAGCGAATTCGGGCTTTGCAGGGTGCTTTTTAAAAATATTTTTGGTTCCTATGCGCTGCCTTACTGACGATACCCTAGTTTCAATTCCGACAAAAAGCGCTGAACAACGAGATACCTGGCGTCAAGAAAGCTTCCTGGTGATCTGTTCGTTCCAGTGAGGAATCATGTTCTTCTGGCAACGCGACAGATTTAACGAGGCTTGCACTAGGCTTACGCTGTGTCTCACGCAAAAGTGAAGGCATAGTATTTACACTTTGTTCAACGTTGACACTAGGTATACATCAGAATACACATTAATTTAAGAAGCGGGCGAATCGCCCTGGGCACCAATATCGGACATTGTGAGCTCATTTTCCCCTCGCTCTTGCCTCCAGCGGTTGCATATACTCAGCGTGCTGTCCTCAATCAAGTATCTATGGTTCCAGAGAATTAGCAAGGCGACAGACGCAGATAGGATAATGATCTAACGAGTATTTTCGCAGCCACCATTCTGGCAATTCCCAATTATTGTGTGCAAGAACATCGTCTCCGTGTAATTTTATCCCTTTCTTGTAGTCAAAAAGGCAGTCCGCCAAAGAAAATTGGCCTATCAGATATGGAATCAGCATACTAATCGACATCGGAAACCATATCTGACCTCGCAGGAGGATAACACGATCCCGTAATCCAGGATAAATGATGCGGTCAATCACACTTTCTGTCTCGAGTCAGGGGTAGTCTGCCATTGGATACAAAAATGTTGAAACGCACCATGGTTGACGGATCTGTAAAAAATTATCTGATAAACAAAGAAACGAAATACAACAAGAGTCAAAAATATCACCTTTGGACTAGCGTCGGGCGTAAGGAGGAGGGTAAGCAGTAGGCACTGTTTCTCATGTAGTTGTCGAGATGATACCTAACAAGTGACGTTAGGTCGCAAGTAGACATGACCCTGAAGGGGTTGCATACTTGATAAGCTTGAATGCTTCAAGCTTTTTGGGATCCCGCAATTCTAGGAGTGATGCTTCTTCATCGTCGGGCTCGTCATTCTGTGCTGAAGGCAGAATGCGCTGCTGGGAGTTTATAGATCCGTTCTTACTAGACGGATAAGATAGAGAATTGATTCCGTGGTCAACACCGATACCCATTGGCGGCATGTACGACGAATATGTACTAGATGCCGAGGGGGTGGGATAATGCGCAGGGGTACCGGAGGAAGTGGATGGCATGAAGACAGGCGAATTCCCGTGACCGTTACGGAGTACATCTGAGAACATATTTTCTTGTGGGGATCGTGCGGCTGAAGGATATATCGAAGGTGCCGCGCTAGAATTCATTGGCATAAGGAGGTGATAACTATCAGGGCGCTCCACAGAGGTGTCACCGCTCAAGGTTCTAGATTTCTTCATACGATCTGTGGTGGGAGCGTCGTCTTCCAGGGGACGCTTAGAAGTATTGGATTGCGGCCCTAACATCGACGACATTGCGCTTGAGGACTGTGATGTCTTTTGTGAGCGTCGGCGCATTTGAAAGCTTTCCCAAGCGGTGTCCGTCTCCGCTTTGTCAAGGAACGAATTCCATTCGTGCAATTCGAAACCGAGCTTCTGTATCATGCCACCGGTTCCTTCAGCGATAAAACCTGCGACATTCTTGAGTAAATTACGTAGAGCCAAGTTTTCAGTCATGAGGTCTGTCATCGGAGATGAACGCAACGGTGATAATGCCAAACAAGATGAACACGAACCTTTGAGAATGGCTCGCATATCGGTGAATGCCTCGTCCTGAGAACCTGAAAGAAGCTCCACGCGAGCTTCGAGGTCACGTATCTAGGCGAAGTACAAGTGAGGAAGGGATGTTACGAGTATGCCGGACAACGTACCTTTTGTTGTTTTCTCAGACGAAATTCCCGCTGAGCTATACGATTTTGGTCTCTACGTGCGGCTTGAGAACTTGAAAAAATGAATACGAGCGCTTGGCCGATGGAAGGGGGACCCACTTTGGGTTTTTCTTCCGGCCTGGCTTGCTTGGACCTGAGTCCCGGATGTCTTGTTCTGCGTGAGACTGGGCATCAATTTCGGAGTCCTGCATAGGCCATAAGAGACGATTCACATTCGAAATGGGGCGTCACACGCACCAGGTCAGGTTCACCAGAGACGCTCCTCGGGCCTTCGTCGGGCATTGCGATGAGTGGCGACAAAAAAATTATTTTCGATAAGCGAGGCCAGGAGTGGCGCAATGTCCTTGTTACAAACGTGTACGACGGCGGAAAGATCAACGGTTTGGATGTTCAACGGTGCTGTTCAGTAGACCATAGCCGACGGGCTGACACACATATGTGGCGTCATACAAATTCCCACTTTCCCACGTACGGGCAGCACTTATTAGCCTGCCAAACATTCCGAGCGTTGCTCATGGGTGGCAATCGTCGCGGTACTGTTGTCACCCAGCCGTCTCCGATCTCAGGGCTGAGTCGGTGTCAATATCTTCAAGTCCTGTCGCCCAACTTTATATTATCTCCGGCCGGGCCCGTATCACGGTGGTGTCTTTCCCTGTTTCATCGCAGAGACTGACTCGGCAGATTCAAGACGATGTCGCCACCGAGAAAAGCATCCACGCCAAAGGGAACGAGATAAAATGACGTATCCTTGTCGACATGAGCATGTGTTTTTGACTCGACCTGCTGTGACCTCTGCCCAGCGACGCCCTGTCAATGGTCGTCAGCTAGTCGAGCGGATCTGAATCCGCGAAACGGTCTCTTGTCACTTCACGACTGACACGCATGTCTTTCCAGGCCCACCGTGCAAGTCAAGATTCCCAGAACCCGGTGAGCTTGTGCTGTAAAGAGTATCGTTCCTGGATTTTTCTTGGATGACCACATCGCTCTCCTGAATTTAACATGCATTGGTTAACATATCACGTACAAATAACATGGTGCGAGCCTCGCATGCGATACCAAGTGTCAACAAGCATGTATCCTTTTCGCACTTGCTCGACTAAACCGAGTTCATTCCTAAAACATCTTGGCCCGGATCAAACGTTGACTCCGTATTTAGTCTATTGGCGCAAGAAACCGCGCGCCATAATTCACTCACTTCACCTTCGTTCGCCGAGCACACCTGCGACAAAACCTCTAGGCCGATCAAAGCTCGCTCGACTATACATCGGACGCCGTCCGCCCCCGCATGGCTGATTCTGACATTGTACTTCGTTTCGTCACCTCCAGTGGTAGCAACGTGGACGCGCGGACCTTTTGCGTGTCCCAAGCTCTCGAAAACGGTTACGGGGACCTAGAACTGTACACGGTATACTCTCCGTCTCATCGTTGAGCCCGCCAGTTAACTGCCACCCAGTTCTCGCACGCGCTGACGGGTCACACCAAGGGCACAACATCCTTTTCTCGCAAGAATCTAGACACATGCAAATTTGAGACGGCGGGTCGCATCGAATGGTTTTCTAATTTCAATGCTACGGTATGGTTTGGTGTGGACGAGGTACTTCGCGTTTTCCTCATTGTGCGTGTCTGAAATGACACCATTGATTCCCAGGTTGCCGTGAAGGACTTGCGCAAAATAAAGAATGGTGGCCAGTGAGTTTCCGAAACCTACGGAGCCGAGATGCGTGTGCTCAACTAAGTATGTAGATCGCGACGCTTCAAGGCATCGAGTGCGGAGTACAAGTGGAGACTTCGAGAAAATGGAAGCGACATGTATGTGGGTGTTTTTTTCCCTCCAGGGTCGTACGACTGCCAACGCGAGCCATACGTTCAGTGTATCGACTCCAAGGAGCAACACGTAGCAACGTGGACCAACGGAGACAAAATGCTCAAGGTCGCTCCTCGCTGCTGCTTTATCCTAGACCGCATTGTTGTAACTTGTTTCTTAAACGTTTGGTTCAAAGCACTCGGGAAGTGGTGAGGTAACAACAAATTTCACTCTTGTCCATAAGCGGATCACCACTTGGTACTATCCGAAACGCGTACTGTATTCCAGCCGCCGTCCTGTTTGTTTTAGATCAGGGCGAGTACATTGTATTTCCGTACAGTATAGTTTATGTTTCCAAATATTAGGTAGCAGTATTGGACATTCGGTTGTCGAGACGTTCGTTGTACATGATGTTATTAGTAACTCCTTGGATTGATTCGCTTCAATTCATGTCCTGTCGCCGAGAATACCATGGCTGTTATTGTCCAAAAGCAACTCATACATGACCACTCGTATCTCCGATCCTGGCCTGGTATACCCTACTAAGCGTTATGCAAGGAGAGACTGGTAGGACAGGAGATTGAGACAGCGCAGCGTAGCGCTTGGATGACAATCGAGCGTTGGTCGTCTGATAGATGGTCACCGCGCCTCAAATTGGACCACTGAGGAACTTGAGTATGCATACCAGAAGAGCGGACGTACTTACTCCTCTTCGTCCTCTTCTTGTACATGATTCGGTGGCCACACTCGCGACAGCGGATGGGCTCTCGTGATTTTATCTCATTTTTGGCACCACAATCTTTGGGGGGATCAGACCACGCATTTACGGCCAGTGAGAATGTATAAGGCTACCTGCGCAGATGTATTCCATGTCTTGACGGGGGTTTTGAGCGAAACCACCCGTCGCGGCGGACGTGTTTGGGTGACTTTGCTGGTTCATGGTCGCTGGAGAACAAGGTGGCGCAGGCCAAGACTTGCACGTGACATAGCGTTGCACAGCCTTTTAATCGTCACATCGCTGTGCTACGAGCTCCGTGTTGTGGTGATGCACCTGGCGACGGTGATTTTGGAATTCCATGGCGCCCGGTTTTCCAGGACGACGAACTCAGCAGATCCCCCACTGCGAGGTCGTGCCCGGACGGTCCGCCTCACTCGTTGCGTGAGGGGTTTTAATTGTCGACCCGGTTCGGAGCCGGCGGGACAAGAAAAGCTGTGTCTGATTTGGCGGGGAGGACGATCACCTTGCCGACGAGTCTGGGCTATTGTTAGCCGCGCAGGCTGGAGGACAACGCCAACAGCAGAAGGTTACCCTCGTGGATTTGACGACCGTTCATACGTGACAACCGTGGGGCGTATCCAAGGACCCGTACGCCCTCTTATAACAATGCCCTCAAGCCGCCTTTGCGACGATCTCCCCTCCTCCTTTCCTCCGCCAAAATGGCTAGTCCACTTCCCTCGTTCATCGAACTCATGGCTTCTCTCGGCCTCGACAACGACACAAAGTCATCTCCTCCCCGCATCACTACCTCGCGTTCCCGCTCGAGCTCCTCTTCCTCCGTCTCTTCTCACGGCAGCTCAAATCCAGGCTGCAGCCCAATATCACCTTCCTTCAACTTGTCCTCTGAGACCGTTCCCAGAGAGGTGGACTTGGACAGGCGGCTTGGCCATTCGCGTTTGCGGGTCGCCCGGTTTTCGCCATATGGTTCCCCAAACGTCAGTGTTCCTGCCCGTCTCGCAGCATCCATGCTGATCACGCGTACAGTCCTCCGTCAGACAAAGCAGTTCGACATCGCTTGCAACCTCGACCGAAGAGATGGAAAATGGGCGAAGGGTACGTCGATCAACCTCCCCCTCTGCGATCCGCGGATCTTATGTATGTATACATCTCAGTCCACCTCCCCACGCTTGTCTTCGTCACCTGCTCGAAACAGACCCTCGCCCCTGCAGTCTGCCAAGAATTCCCGGGAGTTGCATGCAACCACTCCCATCTCCAGTTATGCTCGTCGCAGAACACCCCAAAATTCTCCGACCGCAGCAACCTTCCCCCACCGTGTTGTCCAAACAGATCGACCTGAAACTATCGCGTTACCATCTCTTTTACCTGCTCCAATTTCTCATTGATTCCGTGGTTCCCTTGTTAACGAATGGACAAACCCCTCACCTACTCTCACTGATGGACGAGGTCGATACACGCGCTCTTTGCTCCTCTTTCCATGAACCTGATGTATATTCTATCCTTGGACTCTCATCTGTACATCACCAATAGCATACGTTCCTTCCATTTACCGAGTCGTCTGTGTTAGTCGTGGTCTTCTTCATTGGGACCAGGACAATGTTTCTCCAGGTCACTGTCGTCATCGTACTTTGTCCCACACCAAAAGCAATACGCATACGTCTCTCGCAGATACGTCAGAACCAAACTTAACCGCTCCCGAGGCTAGGAAAAAAGTCAGAACGTTATCACGAGATAGAGCATACCCGCATACCCCAAGACGGAGAAAATACGCGGCCTCTTGGACCGACTCTGCCGGAAAGTCCGTTTGTGTCGACGTGTCCCTTCCGTCTTGGTCGCTCATTGACAGGACATCGTTTTCATCACTAGCAACGGGTTGCAGTGCATCCACCCGCATTTGATCACGCAAGCGAGTTGCTTCGCTATCTCTCCCAAAAGGAACGAGAGGGACCCCTTGCGTGTGCTCCAAAAGGGCGTCCATGAGCCCCTTCGGTAGCGAATCCGCCTCATTCGGGTTGATCCAAAACACGTTGAACTGCGGACGCATGTTGACACGCCATCAGCGCGGATTGGCAACGACGATTAGACACGTCACTGACCAGCACGCCAGCCATCTCATCAAGGGTCGCGCATGTTTGCTGGGCAGACGTCAGACGGCCTTCTGCCCGTCTTTCTTCGTACTCGCGACGGGCAACGTCTCGGAAGGCCTCTTTGCTCGCGTCTTCGGCCATCTTGGCCATCTTGGCCAGGCGTTCGGAAGCGCCGGGTGATCTAGGTCGTTTGCCCAGCCCGATACCCTTCTTGCCTGCGACCGAAAGGCAGGATGAAACCCGACACGTGCATAGGATGAGACGCAGATCGCGACGGACCTGACCATTCGTTCAGGGGGACCGGCTCGGCCCTGTGTGTCGACTGGTCTGATTCGGGTCGCCGTTCGGCGCCAGTGAGCTCGGAAGAGCCGTCGTCAGTTTGAGAAGGGCCAGGGTCAGGAGGGGCGTCCTTCTCGACTGTGGAGCCCTGCGAGCCCTGACCCAACGATTGACCTATCTGGAAGCCCATTTTGAGCATGATTCCTAGCGCCTTGTTTCGCCCTCCTTCGCCGTCTTCTTTCGCCCGCTCAAACAGACTTGTGCTGAGACCCTCTTCCCTGGATTCCAGTTCGCGTTGGCGACGACTCTTGAGACGATTCTGTTCATTCTTGGTACGACTTTGTTTCACGGACTCTTGGCGTCTTTGAGTGTATGTTTGGGGAGAAGACGAAGCAGCGGCGTCGACGAGGAACTTGTCGGACAGATAATCCTCCTCGTCCGACATGGTGCGACAAGGAACAACAGGGGCGGACAAACATCGGACGCTGACATCGAGAGTTTTCCAGGTAATCGTGAGGGTCATTATTAGCCATCAAAGTACGTAGCGAGTCGCAGAAAAGTTGACCAAAGCGACACTACAAGTTTGTGAAGAAAACACCAGACCGCCACTATGATGTATGCATTACTTGACTTGTGAAAATCGCGAAAAGCTTAGCAAAAGAACAGGTACTAAGTCACGATGAACTCGCACTGGAGCGTGTGCGTTAAATAAGAATGAAGCCAAGAGGGATCTGGGGTCATGATCATACGAGTACATTCAGGATGCGTCGGCGTCGGCGTCGACAACGTCCTCTTCCTTGGAGGCATTAACAGCAACCTTGACGACGATCGCGCGACCACCAACTTCTTTACCTTGGATTGAGTCGATGGCCTTCTGCTGTTCTTCTTCGCTGCCGACGTCGACAAAACCATAACCTTTGCTCTTTCTGGGCTGTCCAAACTTCCTGCGAACGACACGGGCAGAGACGACATTGATGCCAGCCTCAGTGAAGAGGGCGGTGAGACCCTCGTCGTCGATGTTGAAGCCAAGGTTGGCGACGAACAACATCGTCTTGGAGGGTTCACCGGATGGGTCTTCGCCTGCCGGTCGACGCGGACGAGATGATCTGAACCATCGTTGACGAGGCTGTTTTCTGGCGGGGGGAGCATCGGTGGCACTTTCGGTGGCTGGTGCATCGATGGCTTCCTTGGCGCCGTCGTCTTCGGCAGGAGGAGCTGTCCTCTGCTTCGGCTTGCGCTACACGTGGAAATGAGACATGCGGCGTGTACGAAGGGACATGAAACGACGAACGGGGCTTTTCTTCTTCTTTTTCTTAGGCTTGGCTGCTTCGTCTGTACCGGGTGCAGCGACCGCGTCATCCGTCTTGACGTCGCCATTTGCCTCGGCCTCGGTGACCTCCCCAGGCACGGCCTTGGCACCGCGCCTGCCTGGACGTCTCTTGGCCTTTTTCTCCTTTTTCTCCTTGTCCTTTTGGTCGGCCGGCTTGGCAATCTCGACGATGACCCTGCGGCCATCGAGTTCCTGGCCATTGAGGGATTCGACTGCCTGTTGCGCAGCCTCCAAGCTGGAAACGGCGACAAAGCCATAGCCTGCGGAGCGAGTGCCGCGCAGGATGACCTGTGCAGAGATGCTTGGAGAGATGAGCGGGGAAAGAAAGGAAAGAAGGAAAAAGGAAAATACATGTCGCTCTGTACTGGCGCAAAGAAAGTCCTCAGCCCTTCATCCGTGGTGGAGTACGCAAGATTTCCAGCGAAGACCTGGGGAGAGAGGAAATGAGACTGCGGACTGCGGATCTGAAATGGTGTACCTTGAAACCGGGTGCTTCTTCGATGAGGTCTTGCGTAGCCGGAGGCACGCCGTTTTCCGTTACATGGGCGGCTTGGGCATCGGACATTTTGAGAGGATGAACTGATGGAAATTTGGGGATGAACGATGGATGAACCGGTTCTTCGTGGCAAACTTGGAGGTTGAAGAAGAAGAGAGGGTGCGTCGAACACGCCGCCTTTTGTAGAAGCGAAATAAATGATTACGCAAACAAACACGCTCGTCCAGCTCGTCGACGATGCCAGCATGCAGAAATGTGCGCGTTTCCATGACGCTCGTATCCCTCGTCGCCGTCTCTGCGCTCTCCCAGTCGCTGTCACCCTCTTTCTACTTGGCCCGTGCGATTATTACGTAATGATTCGGATAGATATAACAGCGTCTCCACCGCGACGAAGACACGTCCCATACCTCTCTCCCGTGCGGGCTCACACTCTTTTTTCTCCATGGCCGCTCTCAGGTTGCTCCACCTCGTCGCCCTCGTCGCGATCATCGCTCTTTCATCCGCGCCTCTCCCTGTAAATGCCCTCGTAGCCGACCGTGCTCAGGTCGCCCGTCACATCCGCGGTCACGACGCCTTTGCCAAGCGCAAGCGCTCCGACACCACCTCCACCACCGGTCTTTGCAAGCCAAGGCCCTCTACCTCGGACTATACCCCTGCGTCCACCCCCGCCTACACTCCCGCTCCCCAATCCAACACCGTCGCTGCCCCCTCCACTTCCTCCTCCAGCGCCGCTCCTAGCGCCACCCCCAGCTCTTCAGGCAGCAGCGGAAAGAAATGGGGTCTTGCTTGGGGTGCAGATCCCTCTTCGCTGAGCAACTTTGCCCGCCCCAACGTCGGATTGTACGCGTTTCCTTCCCTTTTGCTACTGCTGCTACAATCCGCCGTCTAGCATCTACAATTGGAGCCCTCAGAAGCCCGATGTCGATCTACTCGGACTCCAGTTCATGCCAATGCTCTGGGGCTCGAACCAGATCAGCTCGTTCCAGCAACTGGTCGTCGCAGGTTATGCCGAATACGTGCTCGGCATGAATGAGTGCGTATCTGCATCCTCGCGTGCCCCGTCTCATTCTTATCGCCCATTCTCTAGGCCTAATCAGTCCGGACAGTCCAACCTAAGTCCCCAAGATGGTTTCAATATGTGGATGCAATACATCAACCCTCTTAAAGACCAGGGCTACAAGCTCGTTTCCCCTGCCTGCACGGACGACGATGCCGGTCTTCAATGGTATCAGCAATTTTTCCAGCTTTGCAATGCGAATGCTGGTTGTCACGTACGTCATATATCCACCATATACCGGTCATCATTCAAATTCTCCTTACAGGTCGATATCATTGCTTTCCACGCCTATACCACCGATCCTAGTCATACCGCAGCCTACGCTACCTGGTTGAATGGAAATTACTCCCTGCCCGTAATGATCACCGAGTTTGCGGACCAGGTAATTACTTGCTGTTTTACGACGCACCTCCTAACTTGTTTCAAAGAATTTCAGTGGCACCGGTGGCCAACCAGACATGTCCGCAGTTTGGGCGTATGCCAGTACGATCTCCGACTTTGTCAACAACACTCCTTGGCTCCTTGGAGCATTCCCCTTCGGTGACTTACTTTCACCTCCCCTATCTGTCCTCAACTCACCAATTTATAGGTGTCATGGACAACCTCCAGGGTGTCGACACGAACAACGCTTTGCTTGGAAGCAACGGCCAACCCACGTCCCTGGCGTACTACTACTTTGGCTGAGTAGTTAACTTTAGGATCAACTTATGGTCTCGGAACATTCAAAACTCTGATACCCTGCATTTTCGTAGAGGTTTCTTACTCTTTTTTTTTTTTGGATTTTTACCGTTTGCTCGCGCAATTATGCGTGCTTTGTTGGTCGCCTTCATGATTTGTACCGGATGCATATGTTTGCCGACATCTGTAACTTGTTGAACAAGTTGACTACCATGTGAAAGTTGTGATTATCTTTAGATATTTGCCCCTGAACTCAAGCATGTGTTCCCACTCTTCCTGTCACATAAGGACGACGTACCGCAGGTCATCGGCAATCCCAGTCCATTTCATCTCCCTTCGGAAATGGTCAAGCACCTTCCCCCTGTGGTCAAGCAGCTTCTGACCTTGCGCAATCCAGAGGCATGGCCCAGCCCCCCTGCAGAAAGGCTGAACCGTGTGTTCGCGAGTACGCTCAGTGAGGCCAGCCAACGCGGCGCAGAGAACGGTTGGCTCGTCCTTTCGGCGAGTACACGGTCCTTGGCGCTAATTAAACAGCCCCATTGAACCCGAAATGACAGACATGCACACTCCTTACAGCCAATAGACCGTCGACCGTCGGACACCTCTATCGGTTCATAACTAGGACCGATCCCGACCTGCCTGAGACACGAAGGAACTTTACCGACGCCGTGAAGAGAGCTGCCATGATGCGTGAGGCCGCATTGAAAAGTGTCATTTTCGTTGGCGTGCCTCGGGTAAGTCGGTGGGAAAGGGGCCTGCATTTTGGTTCTTGTAGTGTCAACAGAATGTGACTCATCACCCAGACAATTCTGTCCTTGACGGGCTTGAAAGACGCGTTGGAAGACGACGTATACGCTGCGTTACGAAGGGACCCAATCAGGTAAGGTGGATCTGGTATCGCGTAGCCGACACGAGGCACTAGCATTTCTCGCGCGCAGGGAAGCCAGCGTCGACAACATCGAGGCGACCATCCAAAGAGGTATGGACTTGTGGAAGTCCATTTATGAACCTCATGCTGTCAAGTTGTACAACAAATTGGGGGCGCTTCACCCCGATTTCATCAGTACGTACAAGTCATTTCCATCTGTTTTATCCCGTGGCCCTCCTTATCTTTTCTCTCTCCCTGTTTCTCCCCGGTCTGATGTCAATCCATCGCACCGCCTCGCTTACATGTTGTGCCTCGAGTTTGATGAATACTGAATCTGTAACCATTTTATTTAGAATTTATCATACAGGCCTACGGCACGATTCTGTCCCCTTTGCCGCGAGGAGACCTGGAACAAGGCAATCTCACTCGGGCTTTGGGCTCGGTTGTCGGAATCGCGACACTTCGAGCCGAGGGAAGAGTCGGACCTCAGCTCACTAGCCACGTCTTTGGTCTTCTCAAAGCCCGCTATGAAGAAAACCTGAACGAGGAAGATAAATTCCTTTCCAGCGACGAAGGCACAGAATGGGTCGTTCGAAAGGTCGATGAAATCATCGACGCTGTGACAGCGGACGAAGAGAAGATCCCTGGGAAGGCCAAGCTATAAGCACGCGTCCAGATGATCACTTTATTTGCTTGTTATCAGCCGGTTGATCGTAATGAATGTCGTCCCTTGACTTGAGCCGTTTCGTCTTGCATCGTGTTTCCCCACGTGTGGCGCAAAACGCGTGTTCTATGACATCGATGAGGGATGCTTCACACTACCTATTTATCTGACCGGCGTAAAAGGAACCAGCGGACGCTTCGGGTGAAACTTTAGTGCATTGCTGTCAGCTATGTTACACATGTACAAGTCACGATGGATAGGTATGATGGGAAACGTGTCTCCGATGTATTTTACAGTGTGAATGCAGGAAAGTGCGATGTCAAAGACCAAATGCCTGGCAAAATCGGTACAGCATGGCTGTTACCGTAACCGTGTCCATGATGGGTGGGTGCATCTAAGAGTCGAGGAACATGAGTATAATGACGTGATGCCTTGACAGAACGAGAAAAACCCCTCACTATTGTTCCCGCACCCGCGTTCCGGAAAAAATGCAGCTCCCCGTAGACATCCCCGATCTGATACCGGGTGGGCCTCGTGGGCCGGAAGATGGCGACAACATTTCCTGCGGGATCCTCCAGCTGCGAGTCGACGCCATCAACACGCACGCCAAGCAACGAACAGATCATGCTCGGGACATACCATAATTTCCGGCGTGCTGGAGGACGGCCGCCAACGATATTGTAGCCCATCGGGCGCGTTGAAGATCCGTGCGCCCTTGATGAGACAGCGACGTGAGACGTCGTATCCGGCAGATTGTGTGGATGTTCACTTACCGGGTAGCGAGGATCAGGGCGAACGAGGTCGGACATCGGGACCGCATTCTGCGAGATAACACAGTTGATCAGCCAACGTGCATGGAGATGATTATCTTTTTTTTCGCGGCCTTTCGAAACGCGCTTACCTTACCGATCACTGCTCGTCCAAGACCGCCATTAGCAGCCCACTCGAGCTTCGCAACGCGGTCTTCCCTGTTGGCGCGCACCGCCCGCCATAGTGTGGTAGTGCTTTGCCCGTTGTTACTCACTACGGTCTGCAACGCGTTTGTCAAACCGTCAACGTGCTGTGCAGGGAAGAATACACACCGCGAAGCGGTATAGAACACCCCAGGAATTGAAGAGTTGGCTTTCGCGGGGATCTTGGTTTGTCCAGGACAACATATCGTTTGTCGAAGTGGACATTGCGAGAGTAGAAAGATGAGATGAGATGCTTTCAGAGGAGGAGAGGAGAGCTGGGCCAACTCTGCGGAGCATCTGGCCGGACAGGATGGACTCTTTATAGGACGAGTTTTGAATAACATTTCACGATTAGCCTTGTTTTCTTTTTCTTTTTCTCGCCGTATGACGAATTTACCGCAACGTGGGCACTGACAGATCAACGATGAGTATGAGGCAACAAACGTGTTGTCGCGAGAAGCCAGATCCGTTAGGTTTATGGAATCGTTTGAGTGGAGTAAAGTCCGATGCAGCTGTCTGGTCGAGGCCGACGTGATCGAGGAACGACACGCGTTGGACATAAGCGCTGATTTACCCATGGAACATGCGGATTGGCGTCGTAGTGGCATGCTGGAATTGACATGAGACTTGCCATTAATGAGATAAGACAATGGTTGACAGCCTACAGATAACCGAGGTTTAGAAGGGCATCCAAGGTGAGAATCTTGAACAAGAATATTCAAGACGTACAAATCGTGGCAATAAACGAGGATAAGAAGAGTTTCACGCGCTTGTGAAAGTACACGCGTGAAGGAAGCGACCAGAAAAGGCATGAATGGGGCAACAGAGTGGCAAACGAGAATAGAAGAACGTGTCGCAGGAGTGCGGGTGAGGTGAGGTGAAAGTGGATGAGTGCTAAAGCGTGTCAGCAGCGTGGCCAAATTCCGGTAAGGCCAAGGTCAGGTTAGATCAGATGTACTCCAGATGCGGCGCATAATGGCTCTCGGTATACGGAAACCGGAGACTGACGCATTATGAAATGTGAATTTGATTACGAGTGGATGAACTTAACCTTACACTGGACACTCGAACGCGGATGACGCCACCGCGCTTGTTCATTAATATTCTCCGATACGTGATGTCGAGGATGACGAGTACGCATAGTGCAATAGCTGTGAGATGAATTAAACAAACGGCTAACTACAGACAGGCACATGGGCGGAGGGTGGTGCAGCTGGGGGTAGGAGCGGAGTGGGCGAGGACGCATCAGTACAGCTGATAAGACGGGCTGTTGTATCGGAGGGAGGTGATAAGCCGATGGTCACGATGGTAGCGAGGGCGTACCTGACTGAACGGGTTACGGCGGACGGACCAGTCACGGCACGACCTGGAGCCCCAAAGTTCTAGCGGTACCAATGACTGTGCTTGCGATCGACTCTAACTTGAGGTGTTTGAGGTGCTCATCTCTTGCTTTGATTTTGGCAATTTCGTACACGTGTTTGAGACTTATGGTGCCCAGTATTTCATGTCCGGGACGGGCGGGTCCTTTTTCCAGGCCGGCGACTTGCTTCAGCAGGTAGGTCGTGGGAGGTGTTTTTGTGATAAAACTGAACGTCCTGTCTGGCTGAACGTGTATCATTGTTGGTATTGGAACACCAGGTTCAATATGGGCTGTTCTTGCGTTGAACTCTTTGCAAAAATCCATGGATTTGACACCACGAGCACCGAGCGCTGGACCGACCGGAGGACTCGGCGATGCCTTTCCGGCACCGATCAAAAGACGCTAAAAGAATGGGTATTAAAGAACTGGAGAGACAGACATCAAGGCAGACGGACGACCAAGTGAACTTGACCTTTGGACATGGTACTGGCTAATACCGTTCACTCGGCTGGTCGGTTCATTCGGACGTATTAGGGCTAAACAAGTGTCAATATGGTTTCACGTCGTGTGGCGTGCCGCATGCCGCACGTATCAGACTCGATACTTGACGTCTACCAACATCGCTCATCATGTTCGTCATCAGGCTAAGTAATCTTTAAAGAACGTCACTATACCCTCCCCAAACGCAGCAATGTCCGTATCCGCAAAGGTCGCGTGTACCACCTTCTCAGCCTGTTCGAAACGCGTCGTGATCACCGCCTTCTTTGGGTTAAGCGTTCATTACAGCTCCTCCTATTTGCGACCAAAATCCTACCTTTATGTTTCGAAAGTCCCAGAGCAGTACATATCCATCCTCGCTTGCCTGCACAAAGTGTACGAGATGAACACTACCTCGCATATGTTGCCCTGAGAACTTGTTGTCTGTGTTACGATGTCCAAAACTCATGCACGGTTCATTGTTGAAATCCCCCTTCCGGCTGTCATACAATTGGACTTGCCGGTCCAGATGCTTAACCTTGTCCCTGATTGAGGTGACACCACTAAAATGCAGGTACAGCATAGCTTACCTCAAAGAGTGTGAGTTGCTGTTCTTGCGGGTGCATGTGCATTTGTTGAATATCATTGGAGAATTGATACTCCTTTGTTGTGCGTCGGCTAAGATCCGTCATGTATAGTCTTTTGCCCGCAGACGCTGCTACTGATCTATCACGACAGCAGTATGCCAATGCATCCATGTGGATACCGTGCGAGGCAACTTCCGTGGAACGAGGCTCGTCCAGCGTTTCGAGACCAACCGTCCATTCATGAATCGTTCCATCGTAACCACCGGAAAAAAATTTGATGTGGCCATCCTTGGCGTGTATTGCAGCGAGGCAACTCACACCTCTCTTCTGCGTATCTTGGTCACGGGAGCGCCGTGAGCTGCTGTGTGGAGACCATGCGACATCGACCATTTTCGGCTTTCCCTGTTCAGGTGCTATTAGGACATCATGACCGCTTAATAGACTGGAATCTGCATGCATACCGCGACAGAGACGAATGAAATCTGATGCGTGCCTCTGTCACACCCGAGAACAGCGGTATTCCCAACCATGCAAACGTCTGCTACGTGTCGAAACACACCAGGATTAGGAAGGGAGTAGCCAGAAATCCGAAACCTGTCACACGATCGATGGGCAAAGGGCCGCGTCATTGCAATCCATGTACTCACTTCTTCTTCCTCTCTATGAAGTGACAATCACCTCTCATGGTGACCGCAACCAACGGGAGGTCAGCAAAATTTGGTATCAGGAGTCGCCGAGGACGCCCATGTACGGTTTTAGGCAATGGCACTCTTTTAATTCGCAGATCGGAAGCTTGACACTCTAATTCCTCGTCGCTCTCGCTGCTCATAAAGGCAGGAGTTCCCTCGCGAAGGTTCTCTCTCGCCTGCTTCTGTGATGCCTTCAGGACATCAGCTCCTCTATGCGAAGCACCGTCAGGGTCGCCTCGCCGTTTCCTACTTGCAATCAAATTCCTGATTGGTTGCAAGGATGGGAGGGAGGGTAGCTTTGCTTGTCGAGCGGGAGTTCCACTGCCACAAGTGTCGTCCTCAGCCCCATTCACTTCTTTACCTGTTCCAACACCCCCGGAATCAGAGATCAACATGCCAAAGCCATCTGAGAAAAGTCCAGACAACGCGACTGTGACGTCCTCCCTCATTATTACACGACTGGGAGACGGAGAAGACATTGTGTCAAGGAAGTTCTCTGAAGACAATTCTTGAGGGAGTGGAGCAGCGGAGTGGTACGGGGCGACGTCGTGTACTCGGTTTTTCCGACGAATCCGGGAGAGCAATTCCAAAGAGTCCAAGCCATTGATTACACTCTCGTTCAGGGAGGTACTATGGTCGATTGGTCTTTTTCCACCAGACTGAAATTGAGACGGAACTCTAGTCGTATCCTCGTCTGAGTCAATGATGATGGCGTCTTCCGTGCTGAGTCCAGAACCGACGCTAGTCAGAACAACTGGGAAACGAAGCTTTTGGTCCGTGTCATTCGCAAGGGTACCTGAACCATTGGCTCTGTGTGATTCTGACCGTAATGCCATGTCAACCACTGAGCCCGGCTCGTCGCGGACCCTGTTCCCGCCCATGGTCAATAAACGGAAGTAGGATTCGAGAACGCTACTAAAAGATACCAATTCAAGACAATGCCGTCGCCACTTCGCTACTGATGAGTACTAGAACACTGCTGAATAGAAAGGTAGCTCACAATACCACGGGATGGCCCACCACGCGCCTGCTTTGTTGGCGGAGGATTTCTGTGCGCTCGGCCGAGAGCTGCTTTAAATTCTGAGAGGTCAAGTGTATTGCATTGACGGACGTGGGGAGTGGGATGCGCTCGACGCCTCGAGGGGCTGTGAGCGGGAGTGGACGTGGAGTATAGCAATCTAGTGTGATATCATCGTGTTCCGATTTGGCCCTCTTGATTGGAGGCGGCGGCGAGGGCGTTGATTGCGACCGTTTGAACGAGATGCGGTTGACGTCCGAGTTCATGCGGGACCCTGTGAGATTCCTAAACAAAACCCAAGCTCGCCCCTTGATCATGGAGGACGCCCAGCCCAACGAAGCTCGCCTAGCCCGCAAGGGTTCAACAGCCATACCTCGAGTACGCTCCACTCGCCCGCTACATAGCAGAGGACATCCATATCATCACTCGAGACCGTTCAACAGAGGACACCAGGCAACAACAACCCCGGGAACCCAGATCAGGAGGACGAAGCAGCCGCATGAGCGAGAACTGGTAGAAGTTTTTCTCCCCCAAGAGTGCGTCAAGGGTGCACGCGGGTGCCATAAAACGCGCAAGAGATGGGTCGAAGACCAGACCCACTATTTGTCGACCAACCTTCATCTCTCCGTGTTGTCGTTCAGGTACACAGATCAAAGTGTGTTATTCAACTGTAGCATCCAGCAGACTATCCAGTCTGCTGAGAACCACGCCGGAGGTTCGTATCAATTGTTACGATTGTCTGAGCCTGTCTTTTTATGTCAATTCAAATCACAAAGGGACCGCATCATACTCTGCCAAGGCCCACCCAGCCATAAGAAGGATTGGAGCCGCAACACAGGCTACAGTGCTTCCATCTTTAGTCAAATCCCACATCAGTGACAACCACGGTGACCTTGCCTGGCAGGTGATCTAGGTCGCTCTGATTCTTTGTGATGTTGTTGAATTTGCTACAGAGCAGTGAACCCGGGCCCAGTCGAATTGGACCTACTTCACTGGCACCCACTTGGTCCGGGAGCCGCCACCGCCCTCTTGATGCTCAGTCCTCAATCTCATTTCCGGGTTGCGAAAGCATATATGACGAGTCACCCACAATTATGATTAGGTCGCGCCGACTGCAAACCACACACATCAGTCCGGTTCCTCGACGTCACACCCCATCGGGTATAGTACCCTCTATAGAGAACGTCCGTAGTTCGACCTCAAGCCCTGCCAGTCCGAATGTGCAGGATCGTCCTGGTCGTTGGATGACTTTCCGATCCGGGCATCTGAATGTTTATTTTTCGCTTCTGAACAGACCTCCATCACTTGAAGCAGGCACGGACTCACGACCAAGAATCGATGAGCCGCCGACGCAGATTCCCAGTCAACGCCAACGTGTCTTCAACGACACGAAAATCTCTACCCGTCCGAGCACTCGTGCAAGCAGTATGGTTCCCGCACGCCGGATAGGAGATTGCGAAATGGTTGGGCTCTCTTCTCGACGATCCCTATGTCACGACGCCCTCGAAGCGCGTGGCTTAAATGATTCTCCCGACTGCCTAGCAGTACTGGGAGACAAGGCTGAGATACTACCCCCGCCTCCTGATTACCGCTCGTTCGTTGGTGGGTTCTCCGACAGCTTACGCCGGCTGTTTCTTCCGTTGGGTCCTCATGACAAACCCCGCCGTGTACTGCGTAACCACGGTTTCACTTATGTTGTTACCGCACATGGCATCATTGACCGAATCAACGGGGCGAATATGTTGAAGTTGGATTGTAACATCCGATCGCCCTCTTCACCCTTTGAAGAGTTCGTTGACGATGCATGTATGCTCTCCCATCAAGAAGAGGCTGTTGTAATTCTGGGACATGCACGAGAACAAGATCAGATCTCTATTTTGAATTTGAGTCCTGGTCAAGTCAACATTTCGATCTAGTAGTTCTTTTGCACGTTCTGACTGTCGCGTCCAGGTTTCCCGACCTATCACTCTGCGCCGTGATTGGAGTAAGAGATCGGGTGTAAGTGCCATCGCGCCTTTGATGGCACCCTTGAAATTCGTGAGCGGAGGCTATGATCATCGTACCCATCTCTGGGATATCGCACCTGACCTTTCTGATGTATCGGGGGTTGAGCTAGCCATAGAGCATGACTCTGTCATCCATTCCCTCCTTCCGATCTTGGATACTAGTCACAAGCTCGTCTCCGTCGGGGCAGATCGCAAGGTTCACATTTACGATCTGTCCGCAGAACGCGTCATGCAGACTCTCAATATGTCTTGTGTCCCATATCACGCCCATGGGATTGACACTCCATCATGTACTCTTCTCGAGGTACACTCTCTATTCTTCAAGTATTCGTGGTCGTTGAATCCACCTCAGGTCTCCCACCTGGAAGCACAGTTCGAGGTCCGTGACCATCGGAAACCTTACCAAGCTGTTCAGAGATTTGGTTATGCTGCGGAAGACAGGCGCGGACGGTACGAGAAAGGTTAGTGTACGTGTTTCTGTGGCAGAGCACCCCAACAATGTGCAATCAGCGGACACGTGGTCTCGGTTTGTCGTCTGTGGGGACAAGAATGGTTCAGTACATGTTTGGGATCTGCGTAATATCTCCAAGGAAATCACCACCGTCAGTATCGATCTTCCTACGCACAGTCGACCCGTTTCTCATCCACGCACAGCTACAGTGCCTCGTTGATCCTGTGATGCAAGTTGTTCACACTGGGCCTCGCTTGCTAGCGTGTTCTAAAAGGAATCAATTTGCGTACATGGATTTTCAATGGACTTAGATAGCGTGTCCACCCTCGTCCTACGCAATCTTCCCCGAGCCTAACTTAAACCTGAAAAGATCATAATATAAATGAACAGGCATTATTCCCGTGAGAAGATGGAAGTGATTTTCCAAATTGGCAAGACATATGCATGGTGGACCGAGATCACACGACGTTGTGCACTTTCCCCATGTCGACAGAACGCGCCCGCCGCAACGAAGCGGCCAACCATGCATACATGCTCCAAGTAGTCGAAGGCTCCAAGGCGCGTCTCTTCGTCAGATATGACCCAGCTACTGCAAGCAGCTGAAGACCAACGACGTACAACAGGCTGCGGCAAAGATGGGCGTACTCGGCCTTGGCCTCATCACTCTGGCCCACTACACCTGGCCAACGTTTCGGTGAGCGCCAGACTGCTCTAACACAGTATCGTTGCTCAGGGCGTACTCATGCACTTTTGATGACGTCTCGTATCGCGATCAGGCGTCAAACCCTCCCGTTCAAGGCATTTCTCGTTACTATATGTGAGTGTCGGCAAAGAGAAACGTGCATCGACCCTTGTCAATACGACAAGGATTACAATGCTCTCCGTTTGACCCGATCCCTTAGCTGAGCCTATTTTGGCAGTCGCAACATCCGGTCTCGTCATCGGTGCAGACAATGCGCTGCTATCCCACGAAGCTGAACTGCGACAGTCTGAACAAGTGATCCGCAGACTCGCGGTCATGGAGCTCTCTCGTCAGGGTCTTGTGCCGACGGAAACAGCCATCGCACGTTGGCGAGATGAAAGGACAAGACAGGAGACAACATCAGTCAAGACGCGTGCATAAATCGTGTTCATTATACGTGTTACATAGCCTTGACGACTTCAAGACGAGAAGGACGAGTAAATCTAGATGGAAAGAGCGGGATAGAGCACTCTAGATGAAAGACGTGTCTAGTCGATATCCATCGGGACGATGGATTTACGGTCCGAGTGCAGTAATTACGATTCGTGTGGAGTGAATGAGAGCGACAATACATTGCTGAAGGCACGTGATTACAAGATACTTCACTGCCAGTGAACAGGTGGAGGAGTTGGCAGAGGTTGTCCGTAGGTGTGATATGATTGGGATGGTCTTTGGCCCGACCCTTGGAAATGCGAGGTGTTACCAAAAGACGATGATACGCTCGGAAGAAGCTGCCCATGCTGGGGTGTATCTGGTAAAGGTTGCTTCGATGTCAATGGCTGATACGCGGGTTGGGCAGGATGATAACCCTGAGGTGGTTGAGGTAATGTCGAAGGTCTCTGAGGAGCATTCCCTTGTATCTGCGAGGGGGGGACAGGGAGGGGAGGGGGACGAGAATTCAGCGTCTCAGATAGAGCCTGATGACCAGGAGCAGAGGGTATTCGATGGTATTGGGGGGGAACTGGTGGGGCCGGTGGAAATGATCCACTGCTTAGCACACTCGCGCCTAACTGCTGAGGGAAGCTCGAGGATGGCGGGAGGAATGCCGAGTAGCGTCGATCTCGCTGGAATTGTCCAGGTTGAGGTAATGGTCTAGATCCTGGAGTTAATGAGCTCGGAAGTGCAAGAGAAGGTGGGTTCTCAGAAGGCGGAGACGGCGTAGCAGTGGTATGAGCTGAATACATTTGGGGGGGTGCCGAATGAGTGGGTGTAGGCGGGGGAAGCGGAACACCATATTCGACGGACGGCATAGGAAATGGGACAGCTTGTTCGCGACCAGCAGACGTTGACTGATATGAATGGTAGTCGGATGTCCGTGAGACACTCAATGAGTGTAATATGTGATGAGAAGTAGCGCTTGGTGGCGGCGGCGGCGGCGGAAGTGGAGCTGGTGGGGTATACCCAGGATGTGTGTGGTGAGGAGAATATCCAGCATGCGGAGGTAGATTAGTGGGTGAATGGGAGGGATGTCCCTGAGTGACACCGAATGTCGAAGGTTGAGGTGAATACGTCGTTGGCGACATTGACGTGTAGGCGGTCGAGGCGGGACCACTGGAAACAGGAATAAAACCAGATGATGATACAGGCAAGCTATATCTAGGTCCATGGCTTCGAACGGAAGGATGTTGACTAGAGATCGATCCGCTTTCATATGTCGGATAGTGAGTGCCGCTGAGACTGAGGCGAGAGTGAGGAGCTATGGGAGTGATCGCATTGTCGTAGGCGTAGCTAGAGTCCTCTATCTGCCCTTGCTGGTCGTACGAGGATTGTGAACCAGGGGACGGTAGTGGATGAAATCCTGCGGATGTCGACGGCTGCAGTGTCTAAGGAATGAGACTACGCATCGAATGGCATATACGAGAGAAGAGGAGGTCAACTGACTGTGCTATTGTTCCGTGGCCGGTGGCCCACTACACCGAGTTCCGCAAAATTATCAGTCATTTGGTCCATGGGAGATGATATGCGCCTCTGCTCGTAAGGGGGGGCATATAACTCTGGACGGGGACCCGAGGCAAGAAGAGATGACGGTAAAGAATCGAGATGGTTACCTGCGCTAGTTGGCACTGGCCAAGCCGCGGTACGTATGCTCCCATTTGGCGATGCATTGCTGTCTGCTGGAACAAACGATCCAGGTCCGCCATAGTTTTTGTTCGACACAGTCGGTTTCCGAGAGGTCTTCTTCTCCGGCGGGGGCTCCTGAATGATGGTGGATCAGTGAGGTATCCAGTCGGGGGTTTTTTTTTTCACACACATTAGACCAGAACGTTAGCTCGACATAAACTTCGCCTGCATATTTGTCTTTGTTCATGAGAGTAAACCACTCTGATTGGGATCAATACAAGGGACAGTGCTTACGACGACTGACTCACCATCTGTCTCGCCCTTTGTCAGAGCCTCAGTGAGATCAACGAGAGTCTCCCCGATGAAGTCTGGATCACGCGCGTCATCAGCGTAACATTGAATCCTCATAAAGTTCCCGCCCTTGATTTTCTTAGGACCTTTCTTCTTTGGAGGCAGCGGAGGAGGAGTCTCGCTGCCTGGAGCAGACCTGACAAGACCAGCTTCTACATCCTCAAGTATAGTGAACCGGAATTCCTCATCCCACTCCGGGTGCTGACCGCCGCGCTTGATTACTTTGGTTCGTCGTTTCTCTTCGTTCAATGTCACGAGACAATACGGTGCCTGTTTCCCGATATGCCTTTTGTTTGGCAGGTTTTTCTGTCTGAGCCGTCAGAAAGTAAGCCACTTGGTGCTCAAGACGTTCCGTACCGCCTTGAGCACGACAGCTATTAGGGTTCCGATCTCGTGTGGTGAGAAAGACATGAATTTGGACGCTGTAAGATGAGGGAGAAGGGAAAAGATGAAGGAACAAAAGTACGTCTCTGCCTTTCGCGTTAATCGAACCTCATTGACCTGGATTGCCCGCAGACAACAGCTAGTGGCTGTGCCTGTGCATTTACCGTAACACTTTGGTAACCGGACAGCCTTTGTTCCGCAACACTGCTTGAGAACTAACCAACCAGCCATTCGAACGTGCACTCAAAATTACAATAACGTTTATCCATAGAGCCAACTGCTAAGCGGTAGAACTTTGAAAAATCAAAGGTCACTAGCAATCCTTGTGAATCACAGACATAGAATAATTCGCGGATCTCATCACGCAATGGGGAGCGATTAGGTTTGTCAGCCGCAGAGACGTGCAACACAAAGATTTCTTTCAACACCACAGTGCTTACTTCGCTAGATGTCTAAATGATTAGGATGCTCGTTGAACAACTGTCGTTCACAGATAAAAGAGGCGCAGCTGCCACACCGTCACATCAGAGAGCCCTCTTTGACTCGGACTCGCTGCAGAATGACCTCTGAGGCGAGTGGAACGCGCTGTGGGATTGCCGTCACTGATTTCGAGTGACGCGGGAAGGATTCCGGGGGCGATGAGAGGATCAGGACGGAAGCATGCGGATGGGAAGATGGTATTCATATTTGATCATGTGGTCAAGAAACAGACAGATGATACCAGACGGGCAGTTCGGTTGTGCGGTACTGACGCGCCGATGTTCATCCTGGATCATCATGATCAGACATTTTCCACTGCGAAATACCGCGTTGGGTGTCACATCAGGACGATAAGATACTATTGGAGGGCGATGCAAGATCGCCAATGAGTCACTTTGACGCACGCGTTTCTGCTTTAGCGTTGATTAACCAGGATCATCATGCTCGTGTAATGACGACGTGGCCAGAAGGCGTGATTGACACGACACTGTATATTCGACTTTTGTGGACAAGACGCAGAGGTGCCACACGAGCAGTTGATCGTGGTGAAAGCGGTTAGTGTTCAATAGGTGGGGATGTTGACGAATAAGTGGAGGGTGCCGGTGAGGCCCCGGTGAGCGGCATATAAATATTGATGTGATAGCATGTATGAACCTGGGCTCAGTTGCATAACAAGTGTGCCATCTTTTCTGTCGAGGTTCGTTAACTGGGAAGTCTTATATCCATTCCATCTTGAACGCGAGAAGCTCGCGTAGGTGTCTACTGTCCTAGTATATAGGGCTCAGAAGTCTCGAACAAGAGGTGGGGTTTTCGCTGAGCAAGGTCCAAAATCATCTCACTAAAATAACTATTGGCCCATGCAAACCATGATCTGGTATAGTCGCTCCCATTGTAAATGTTAATCGACTCGTGGATCAAGCCGAGTCCTGCAGTGTTCTAGAGGACGTGTTTGATTAGTCATATCACAGCCAGGATACAGTGTCATAGCACTTACATTGACAATCGTGTACAGTGAAGCCTGGATCTCGTCGTCATCGTCGCTGCCAAAGATGTTCGAAATCTGTGACATCGGCCAAGGGTACCACGCATCAGTGTGGGGGCCACTGTGAAAGAAGGTGAAATCCATTCATCGTTCGTCGCAAATCAGAGTTACGAACCTGATACCGCTGAAATTTTGACCGCTGGCATAATACGGGTTCCGGCGAGACATCAACATTTTTTTCGTCCTGAGATAAGTAGAGTCATTCCTGTCGAGAAATTCTAGATAGGGAAGTGAAAGGAGGGACTAGAGGAGGTTTGCATCATTCCGTGAACCAAGACACACTCGCTCACCGGAACATTAGCGTCATCCATCATGTAGACAGAACCAAGCCCTTCGCTGCGAATAAGTTACATATTACGATGAGTCTCTGAAACACACCATTAGTTTCATATGCAAAGAGATTATCGACGACCTGAGCAGGAGGGTCTATCAATAGCAACTGAAACCATAGCGTCGAAACGCACAGCATGCTTATAGATGGCATCCTTAATGCTTTGGCTCCATTGCTTCGCCTTAGCACTGACATTAAGCGCAATATCAGCATCATCCAGTATTTTGGCCAAGTTGTTCAATTCGACACTAAGCATGGCATTCGCCGGGGTAAGAAAAGCTGATGCATGTGCTCAGTCGGCCTGATGCCAGTAAGATGTGACCACAGACATACCATACACGGACAAGTCGTCGGAGGGACGGTGGCTAGTTCCGACCATACCAGTATAACCTTTGGGTTCACCATTGCCGCCGTTATTAACCGGACCAGAGAGAGAGCCTGGAATCCCGGTCCAATTATAGTGAGAGATAAAATTGAAGTCGGCGTCATACGAAGACTGGGACTGTTCATTCATAATACGGAAAATCTGGTCAATTCCAGATAGCCCTACGTGGGGTTGAGCATCGGAATCCTTGGTAGGACAAGCATTCGAAAAACTTGCAGTTAGTATTCATCATTGATTTATCTTTCGTTGCTTGGTAGTAAGATACGGATAATTTGATGAAACCACAAAGCGAATCGAGTTCGTACTATATTACCCAAAAATTTGTTATGTCGTCTTTCAGTGACAAAGATAAGGCACACCTTGCATTCGAACACCGTTCGGTTATCGACAGGACTGACACAATCAATCAAATCCTCGTGAAACGTCTATCGGCGTAGCTTACGGATTGACGACCACACCATCAGCCCAGGAGTTGTGAGAGGGAGGTAGGCCGCTCTCTGGTGGAGGCTGGAAGGCACCGCAGTAAGGGTACTGTGTGATATACCGTGCCTCATTATTGATGACAGCCTTGACAAGGGCAGCAAGTTCCGGGTCTATCGGCAAGAGGTGACGATATTGAGCGAACTATGACTCTTATGAATATTGAGGAGGGCCTTGGGCTCAAGTACCGACCTGGTTTCCGGTGTCACGAAGCCATTGTGCACTACATACTCGACGTCAGCGGAATCATCAGCTGTTATAGACTGACCGTACGAAATGTCACCAGTGATTATAAAGGCCAAGTTTTCTTCCTGTACACCGAATTAAGACGCAGTAATATATTCCACTAACAACTTGCCTTGTCGAAATATTTGACGGTGGTATCTATGGAACCGACATTCACCACCAAGGAAAGGCCTGGTTGTTCCTTGTTGAATCGCTACTCACCAAGGGTGTTTGGGAACGTGTTTTCGAACAGGCGTGCAACATCAGGATCTTTTAAACGCGCAGTCATGTCCGAGATGACCCTCTACAAAATGAATATTAGAGATATCCACCCGCCAGGAGAGGAATTGGCACCACCTACCTCAACGGACGTGCTGTTGAACGTACGACATGCAGGATCGGGCCGCATGTAGGGCAAACCTAATGGGCCCAAAGAAGGGTTACCGTGGGGGTTCTGGAGATTTGTCATTCAAATTATGTATGATCAGACAGATGTTCATAAACATGGTCTCGCACCAGGGAGTATGCAGAATAGTCTTGGCAACCTGCTCCTTGATCAAGAATAGCAATTATAGGCGTGGCGAGAGCGAGCGTCTCGAGTCCAGATCTCGTGCTGTTCGCAATCCTCCACATGCGCTGCAGGAGGGTGTAGGGTGAACAGTTCCATGGCAGTCTTGAGCAGGTTCTTTGTATGAAATTGGTCGGCATTGTCATGGGCGAGTAACCGAATTGCGGTGGCCAGCGGACCCGAATAATTTGAAATCAACGTTTCAGAAACCGCGGCGGTATCAATCAGGAAGGGAAGAGGTTACGAATATGGGTGCCAAGCGAAGCTCGAGGATGTGGATAATAGTAGATACAGGATACGGTCTACGTCAAGGAAACCAAGGTGGGCTAGTCACGGTGCCATGATGCCCGAGGAGTGACAAGAAACAATGTAGAAACGCGAATGTACTAGCGCCCAGCAGCATAGACTCAGCCGACGGAAGCCTTTAAAGCTGTTGCGCCTGTCGACCGTCCCAGTGTCGAAGGTACGTCTTCATCATGACGCTCTCGGGCATCGCGGGACTCAAATCCCCCTTCGTCCCTCTCGGCTTCTCCGCCGACTTCACTAGTAAGCCCTCGACCTTCCACTTCTAATGGCAAGTCTGTACTTGGCCCGCCTTCGACCAAATTATCCTTGAGTTTTTCATCGTCCACATCCTCCATACTCACAGGCCCACCAGTTTTCATGCTGGTACCTGCCCACGTATTCTTGTTCGTCATAGTCAAGCCTGGGCCACTTCCGAGGATCTTTGCACTCCACCCGCTGACTTCACTATCCCAGCTCCCTCTCCTAGAGCTTCTCGGTCTGAGGGCGCGGAGACTGGCATCCACATCTCGTTCCCCATCGACATCTAAGCGATCGTCATCCGCGAGAAGAAATTGGCTAGTATTCTCCCCCTCCGGATCTCCAAGAACACTATATCCAAGGTGAGAGATGGAGTCACCGCCCCCAAGCAGACCTGACATAGTTGCAGACCCCAACGAACCAATTGTCAGGCGTGCTCCTGGTATCGCATATGCTGAGGAAGCAAGCGTGAGCATCGAGGCATTATCAAGGGGTGGCGAAGAAGGACGCGGATTATTTCGAGGATGATGCGCCGTGTGGAGCGGTGCTTGAAGCCCATGGATATTGTATCCCGATACGCCAGAATTCGACGAACCATGATTCACATGTGTCATCGAGGGTGGGGGGTGTGATATAGACTGCGGTGAAGGTGGGAGGGCGGAAAACGTAATAGATGTGCCACTACCTACCAGGCCACCATTGGTGCCGGTAGAAGATGTACGACCATGAATCGCATGGCGTGGCGAGATCTGTGATACAGGAGTCACAGGGACCTGAGCAATGTGCGCGACGCCTGCAGGTGGCAAATCAATGCTGAGGACAGTTGTGGGTTTGGTGCTGGCTGCGACGCTGCGGAAAGTGCGTGGATGTGAGATATAGGATGAAGATGAATGGGAGAGCGAAGGTGACGGGGGGGAGCTGGGAGGTAGAGGACGTAATGAAGCATCCTCGTCAGCCTCGAGGGCACTTGCAGGTGACCACATCGAATCACGAGCCAAGGATGAATGGCGGGTAGAGACGTCCACGTTATCGTCATCACCAGAATGTAGTGATTGATTGTGCTCGGTATCCACATCGTTGAGAGAAATGGTGCGCCGCTGCGACACCGAAGATGGGACACCCCTCTTGTGATAATGGATAGTGCCCTGCCGTTGCGACGAGGTAGCCTGCGGCAGGGGAGAGGACACGGTTCGGCCATTGGACCGTGCGGCGGAGGTGATTGGGACGCCAAGATGGTTCTTAGTATTCTGAACGGCCGTTTGACCAGTACTCAGGCCATTCCCATCGGGGATTCTCCTTACCCTACCTGACCCGCCGAGTTTGCGTTGAAACCAGTTGATTATAGGTTTGCTAGAGCGATGGGATACTTTCTTGGTGTACAATTGTTCTGGCGCTGGAGTCTGCTGCGGTGGGAGTGGGCCATTGGGAGCAACAAACTGCGCGCGCTGTTGCTTTGCCCGCGAGCTGTCGCCATTCATGAACTTGGGTTGAGGCTTCTGAGAAGAGTGATCGTAAGACCTCGCAGGACCCATTGTGGTGGTTGCAGTTGCTGAAGGCATCCACGACTAAGTCTGCGTTTCGAGGGATACCTCGGCGCAGTAGTTGGAAGATGAGGGAAAAGAGATGTGGTGTCGTCGAACAATTGCTTTGCCATGTAAATTTGGCAGTGTCTGGGCTCTGTCTCGGATGCAGTAGTAGCGCCCATCGGCGTTGGCACGATTCGCGTCGTTTCCACCATACAGTACAAGGATTTCTACATTCTACACGCTATTCACCATTCTGTCTTCTTGCTCGCCTTCGCAGGAGTAACTGGGATTTTGTTTCCTTTGAACCCAAATCCATCCAGCCACGGCCAGACTGCGGACCTGCGCTGCTCAAACGCGATGATGGCATCTTCCTTCTCCAGGGTCAGCGCGATGTCATCCAGGCCATTCAGTAAACAGTGGCGCCGGAAAGGGTCCACAATGAAGGAGATCGCTGGCTTTCCATTTGCCCGTCTCACTTCCTGTTTCTCGAGGTCCACCTCGAGGTCCACATTTGCCTCTGCGTCTGCAGCAAGGTCTTTGCAATCTGCTTGCGAGAGCGCCAGAGGGAGCATGCCGTTCTGCATAGCATTATTCCGGAAAATCTCACCAAAACTTGGGGCGATGATACAACGAATTCCGAAGTCGTTCCTGCATTCACGGCCGTCAGTCCCGCGAACGAATTGATCAGACAAAGACCTACAGGCTCCATGCAGCATGTTCTCGGGAGCTACCGCAGCCAAAGTTGGGCTCACTGACGACGAGGATATTTGCTTGGTCATATGGAACGCGATTCAAGACAAAGTCTGTCTTCTCGCCTGTCTTGGGATCGAAGCGAAGAGCATAGAACAACGCGTTAGACAAGCCAGTACGTTTCAATGTCTTAAGGAATTGCTTGGGAATGATCATGTCTGTGTCTACGTTGGCCATGTGCAAGGGTGCCGCAACTCCTTTGAGGACGACGAACTTCGGAACCCCTGAAGCGGAGGGCGTGGAAAGAGTTTGTCCAGAAGTATGAGTAAGAGGCTGCGGCTCGGGGGGAGCGAGAACGGGGTCAGTCAAGAATTCGTGTGGACTTGACTGCCTCAGCTTCGTTCCTTCAGTAAGGTTGGCCTCAGACTTTGACTCCAACATCTTCCGAACGTCAGTGAGCTTTCCTGAAAGGGCTGCAGCTGCAGCCATGGCAGGGCTAACGAGATGGGTCCGCCCTCCAGCGCCCTGGCGACCTTCGAAATTACGATTACTGGTACTGGCACAGCGCTCACCAGGAGCCAGCTGATCTGGATTCATGCCCAAGCACATGGAGCACCCGGCCTCTCTCCAATCAAAACCAGCTCGTTTGAAGACGGTATCTAATCCCTCGGCCTCTGCATGTTGCTTCACCAGTCCCGAACCAGGAACAACCATGGCTTGAATGTTCGGAGCCACCTTGGCATCGGGGCCGGCAGCTAAAACGACACGGGCAGCGGAGCGAAGGTCTTCGATGCGACTGTTGGTGCAGGAACCGATAAAGACTTTCTCTAGCAAAACCTCTTCCATGGGAGTATTTGGTTTCAGACCCATGTAAGCTAAGGCTCGCTCTGTGCTAGCCCGCTTAGCGGGGTCTGTCATTTGTGCAGGATCTGGAGTGAAACCGGTGATGGGGACAACATCTTGGGGAGAAGTTCCCCATGTCACAGTGGGTGGTATGTCGGCTGCATCGATCTTCAACTCGATATCGAATTTTGCGTCGTCGTCGCTCTTCAAGGAACGCCAATAAGCCACAGCACATTCCCAAGCTTGGCCCTTTGGAGCTAGGGGACGATTGCGGAGGTATTCGAATGTAATTTCATCTGGCGCAACCATACCAGCTCGGGCGCCGGCTTCGATGCTCATGTTACAGACACTCATACGAGCCTCCATGCTGAAGTTGCGGAAGACAGAACCTGCGTATTCAATGACGTGTCCTGTGCCTCCAGCTGTTCCGATGAGGCCGATGATGTGTAAGATAACGTCCTTCGAGGTCACGCCTTCGGTAAGTTCACCGTCCACAGTAATGCGCATGTTCTTTCCCTTCCGTTGCAGTAAGGTTTGAGTAGCAAGGACGTGCTCGACCTCAGACGTCCCAATACCGAACGCCAAGGAGCCGAAAGCGCCATGAGCTATGTAAGGAAACATGAACGACTGAGAGCATGTAATATCATGGTCGTACTGGACGTGTGTGAATCACCACAGACACATGTAATGCCCGGAAGCTGCAGGAGATTGGCATTATATACCGATTATCAAATGGACAAGAAGAGAACTTACTGTGAAGCCCTGTTCGGGTCCGATGACATGCACGATGCCTGTAGAGGTCGGTGGGTGGTAAGTTGATTGAACAGGAAACCATACCTTGACGACGGTCTGCCAGACCAAAGTAAGTGATCCCAAATTCCTTTACATTTTCTTCAACTGCCAGACACTGGGCACGGGAATCGGGTTCTGCTACAAATGTATCGACAGATTTGTAATTCTTGCGGGAGACCGTTCTGATGTCCTGAGAATTCCGATGTGATCCGCATACAAGCGAAAATTACTCACGGAATGTTATGATCGACAGTAGCCAAGGTGCAATCTGGCCGGCGGACATTACGCCCAGCTGTTCGCCTATGCGCACAGTGAATAAATTGACTGATATGAGTAAATGAGGGCATACAATCCCTCGAACGCTTGAGGGCTCGTGACCTCATGAACGAGGTGACTGCAATCGAGATCGTAACTGGATTCACTTGCGAAACAGAAGTGCATACCGATCAATGTAGATAAGGGCCAGTCCGTCGTCCATAGCATCGCTAGGGAGAGGTGAATTTGATGTCAATATCCATGTCTGTTACTCACACGACATGGTCATCCCAGATCTTGTCGTACAAAGTACGGGGGCCAGTAACGGGTGCGGGCATGATGGTAAATATTGGTAGCGATGTGGAGGCGAGAGAGCCTTGAACTGTCCACAGTTCGGTTCAGCTGTGATACGATCTCGGCCGATCCTCGCTTGTCGGCCGACAATTACATAAGCGGATGAAAATGCTTCATCAAAACATGTCGTGTTGAATGGTTCCGATTTGTGAGGGGATAAACGAAAACCCAACTACTGGAGGCTACTGTGGCGCAAAGAAGATATATTGATACAATAGCCTCACGGTGGACACGGAAAGATGATGGTTGGCTGACACAACCCCTTGCGGTTGAGGGGTTGATGTGGGCGGAAAATGCCGCAATGAAACTGTATAGTTTTTCAGCCGCACTTGCTCGTCCAGGCGCGCCAGCCCCAATTGAGTCTTGAAACGACGTTATGGCCAAATCCAAGAAGTGTGTACCTCTCTCATTGCGTGCAGTTTATGTTAACGCGATGTAGCCATACCAATCACAACCAGAACCGCAAGGCCCACCGGAATGGTATCAAGCGGCCAAAGACCAACCGAATGCGTTCGATGAAGGGGGTGAGCGATCGTGTTCGTATCCTTGCGTCTTCTCATCTTAACGTCTACCCTCCATAGGTTGATCCTAAAGTATGTCAAACCCACCCGCTCAATACTTGCACACATTCCTAATGCCGTTACTAGTTCCGCAAGAACGCTCTCTATGCTCTTGTCGGATCTGTACGTTCTATCTTTCCTTCTCTATGTCAGTGGCCTTTATCTTACAGCTTTTCAGCGAAAAGCACGCGCAGAGCAAAAAGCAAGTTCCTCATGATTTCGGCCTTTCATTTCGCCTTGCGTCAGCGCCGCGATGACCCAAGAATCGTAGGCGCGTAGATTACACCTGAAGTTTGACACATGTATTACATTCCGCAACTGTGCGTCATGACAGGACTTAACACAAAAAGCGCATTGCATTCCACAGCACTTGCATTACGATTGGGACTCTTCTGGCGTGAGTGAGTGACCTCCTAGCTTACCCCTCCGACTCGCCTGCAAATTCTTTGCATTGCGTTCAAGTGTGGCTTGCAATCTCGCAGCCTAAAAATTGAAGAGGGATCAACATCAATTCAAGTGGCGAGGAAAATGTCCGTGAACATACTGCTGCGTCCTCAGGACGAAGCGCTCCTTTGGCCATGTTGTGTTTGCCGTATTTGAGCTTCTTGGCTCGTGTAGTTTGCGTCCTCTTTCCTGGTACACTCTCCTCAAGCAGAGCCTCGCATTCTTCCTGGGTAGCAACATAACCTTGCAGTAGCGAAAAGAACTTGTGACGGAGAACAGCCTTGATCCTCTCGAACGCGTGCGCACTGTACCACCCATCTCGTTCCTAACCCGGGAATTGAGTCAAATGGGACCGAATTCAAAGTATCATTGATACCTACATCGCAGGCTTCACGTAAGTCTTCTTCCTTTTCGATCATATCTTTCAGCATGGGGTCGTGTATGTCGCAGAGCTGGAAGGCTGCTGTCTCCTTGGTGAGCGTAATACCATCGAAAACATGCGACTTTCTGGAAGGAGAAAAGAATCATGTGTTGTGTTAAAAAAGAGCCGATAGTTACCGTCGCTCGACATCCATTGCTTCTTCTTGCTCCACCGATCTGCTTATATACGTGGCCGCTGATCTCCCTTCTTGCCTCCGGGAGACGATGGAAATCCTTGACATAGGATGGTTTGCATTACGGAAATAAATACGTTGAAAACTGTCTATATTTTGAGGCAGATCAACCATGTTAGTGCATGATCGATACGTACAATCGAGCCTCCGGATTCTTTCTTGGATCATATTTGAGGCGGATAAGAGTGTCCCGCCAGGGTCCATCCTGGAATGTATAGCAGACGAGAGGGAGTAAAACTTTGGAGCTACAAAACGTCAGACGGGATGACAGAGAGACAAAAAAGGCTTCACTTGTGTATTTCTCTAACCTCTGCCGGACTGAATTGATTGTACAGGGCAGCGCGTGTCCAAACTGGTCTTTCTTGCACCAACTACAAGAGATGTTAGTTGTCAAAGGATCCAATGGATTCGCACAACCTGCGTGACGCGCTGTAAAAGCTCTGGCTTTACTTGATTTCGGGCTTGTTGCACGACTGAGATTGGGTTTTCCGGGACCTGCAGAGTTTTCAAGATGGAACATCACTCAAGAAACAGTTGCGAACATAAGCATCCGCGAAGGTGATCGTTGCAGGGCCATAGCCCTTCCAGCGGCCTTTATTAATCAGCCGTTTACGTTCCTCGCCAGTTTCCTCGTTGACGATAGTAGTGACTATTGATGCAGGGTTTGGCTTGAAACTACTCCCTGTCAGACTCATGCAGTAGACACAAAATCAAGTGGTTTACTTGTAATTCTGAGGAATGCCCTGACGACTGAATATTGGCGGTGGGAAAAGCCTCAGGTTACTCTGTGTAACTGACGATCCACCATGGTTCGCGAGACTGGGATCGACGTTAGGACCGCTCCTTGTAGCGGAGGAGAGAAGATAATCTTCCCTCTCTTCGGGAATGGTGTACTGCCGGATGGCATCGACTACCAATCAGCGGTTTGACATCAGCGAAGCGCTCCGTCATGCTATCTCGGCTTACCATCCAATCTATCCATTGCTAGCCTCAACTGCGCGACGGGGTCCGACATATCGGGTTGAAACTGATAGTCTGCCATAGCTACCTTCGCCATTAATGTGTTTCGCGAATGTCACACTGACCAGACTCACCGCGGAAGCGTGCAGTTTTCAAAATGACGCCTACTGGCTCTACGATGTATTCTCCGATGACACCATCATCGCCAACCCGCCGATGCTTCCTTTTCGTGACCTTGAAGAGGATGTTGTTTGTCCCGACGATATCACCTGGTATTGGGTGGGCGTAGGGGTTCCCGTAGCGAAGGTTTAGCTCTAACAAGGCTTCGTTTCTTGCTGCTGTGCGCTTGAATGCACTCTCGAGCTTGGATGTACCACCTAGGTTGCGAACTGCCAAAGGAACAGAAGACTGTTGCACGTAACCTGGATATTCAACTGAGAAAATGTGGGTAGCGGGAAGAGGGCGCTCCGGTGCCTCGGTGGGTGTGGATGACGGTTGCTCGTCGCTCATGGCGTCACGGTACTAGTTATTATGATGATCAAACCCTATATAGTTTTGAGGAGAGATCTTATCCAACCCGGCCAGTACTCGACAAGCAGTCCCGTCAGCCGGACATAACTAACTACCACCCGTCTTCTTCTGCAAGTTTTTCCATGCGTTCAAGAGTTCCTGCAAGCAATGGGTTAAAATTGGCAACCTCGCCCACCATATCTTTTCAACCTACTTGGTCCGCCAGATCAATTCCGGCTTTCTCGAGTTCCTCCTTGAGTTTCTTACCTGCCTGGCGAAATTCCGCGTTGGACAGGAGCTGGAACAGTTGCATCGTTGTCGGACCACTGGCAGGGTCAACACCTGCACAATTTGAGTGACGCAAAAGAAAAGCGAGACCGACCGCACCTTTCTCATGCATGAGTCGCTGGATGTCTTCTAATGCTTTCACGGCTTCCGGATTACTCAACAATTGTCGTATAGCGGGAAGGTTTGCTACCTCCTCGAAGCTGCCAAGGCTTGCGCCGAACTCTGACGGTCGTTTTATTCGTGCATGCACCCGGGGCGTCAAAGAAATAAAGCGTTGGCATCGAAATGCGAGGTGCGACGTTGGTCGCGCCGGCCGCTGTGCGAGTGCCGCAAGGCGTCTGGTCGTGTTCATTGAGAAGTCGGGTACGCGTGGAACGATTTGTCGCGGCATCGCCACGCCACCGACGCGTCGCGTCACTCCCAACCACCATGGACTACGATTATTTCTCGATAGACGCGATCCTTGCTGAAAATCAGGCGAGTCTTATTGAACAAGTCGAATGCAGCTGCTGTATGTACAGTCTCGTAGAAAATCCAGTGCACTTTCAAGATCGATGTGCCCGGTATGGGGCATCTTGGCGGAGGTTCCGATAAGGATGTATGCTCTCGCTAGTCATCCAGGTGTCTTCGTATTTAGCAAGGAACCTCAACAGATCAAAGCCTTGACAAAGGTCCCACTTCCTATGTGGCTGGCGTATATACTTTTGTATTCGTGAGGTTTTGTCCCTATACTGTACGTCCCTTGCCTATTTACCAATGACCTTGACAGAGATTGGGTCGATGTAGCCACACCCATCGCTTTCGGGGCTCGAGTTAGGAATGCACTCAGAGCCGAGCCTAGGAGCGTTAAACTCTCTTCGCTCGTCGGAGCTGGCGGGTTGTGGTATGGCTTTGGGAAGATGATCGTGGAGATGTGAACAAATTACTTGAGGACATCGTAAGAGGTGCTAATTTCGATTCCTAGATTATCAGAAGAGCAGGCCCTTGAATTGCAAGCAGTGCTAACACAAGTATGTAACGCCTCGTGTCGGTATCCGTTGACTCAGACATAATCTCCAATAGACTTTCCGCGGGCGTATCACAGAGGTGATCGACCAAGCACAACACTTTGCAACCCTGGGCCCAGCGGGAGGCGGAGGGACTAGCAGCGACGCTACCCAATCATTTAGAGAAGGCCTGGATGTGACAGAAAGGGAACGTGAGACCAAACTTTTGATCCACACCACAGGCTGCTGATGTATTGACAGTTTTCTTACTGGCACAAGAAAGTGTGAGACGGACAAAACGGTGGTATGAAGGTGGTGACAAAGCACGCCGATGAATGACCTGGCGGTGCGAATTTGGGATCGGGTCGTTATTGCTCCTTTTTCTGAGGGACTATATCTGGAACGGCTGCTAGCTCTCTCAACTCTTGCACAAACCTGCCAATCTAAGCACCAGCAGTGCAAAGAGGGATCGTACACTCACCATTTCACACTTGCCCACAGGGCAATCTCGATCGCCATGAGGATGAAGAAGTGGACATTGCCATTCGTCAGGTACGCCGACCAGGCAAAGACGAAAAAGAGAAGGGTAAAGGCGCAGTCGACTGCCAATAAAAATGAGGGGTGTAAAGAAGAGCCCGGTTTGAGAACGAAGGAAAAGAATTCTGACATGCCGGCGTTGAACTCGGGCAAGTAGAGTCAAGCCAAGCTAAAAGTACAAACACTAATCAACAACAATACGGTCTTCTCCCAAACAGACGCTCTGGGCATTCCCCTCAACCAAGCTTTCTCCGACACGACGCAACACAAGAGCTGACGTTGTTTCCGGTCCAGACTTTGTCTGTCCACCTGTTGCAAGGCGCGGCTGAGGGAGGCCGCGGAACAAGACTGTAATCTCACTGACATTGAAATGTGCCAGAAAGTTCGAAATACTTTTGGGCGAAAAAAAGCACGGACTCTGGTCGAGGGATATCCTCAGAATTGTCGTGTTCCTCGAAGGTACTTCTAGGTGGGGTCCGAAGCACGGGGAGCTTGAGACGACCTAGCTGAGTGTCAAAGACCACGAGACGGGCGGGTGACAAACTGTGTCTGTAAATCTGGCCTCCGGGAGTTCGAGAGACGACGTACCTGGATGGTTGCAACGACAGATACTCGACGGTCGAAAGTGCGTGAGTGATCAGCAAGAGATAAGAGGATAGTGTGTGTCTTGTGTTGACATCTTTAAATGGGCAGAGGTTCAGTGGGCGATAGGCGGCGCGTCACTCACTCTTCCTGCTGCGTCAAAAAGTACGTGGAGGGTTCGTGCAGCACAAGCACAGTGGGCACGCGATCGAGTGTCACTTTTGGAGCGATCGGGACAGATGACGAAGGGTCGTGTGTGCGAAGCGTGGCAAGGACCGCGATGAGTTGTTTCGGGCTAGAGGGGTAGCTGGGGAGGAAACGGTCACATGGAAGAACGCGACGAAAGCAAGTGGCCAACAAGAGGGTGGTCCTCGAGCTCACGGTCGCCACTGTGCCGGTTCCGGAGCGTGTGCTGAGCCAGTCGTCGCGATGATTCTGGAGAGCATGGAGGAGGGAACGGCGCGACGGGGTGAAGAGTATGGCGTTGTCTGGTGGAGAGACCGAGAGACAGAGATGGACGGGAGCGGAGGGGACGTACGGGCCATGTATGAGAAGGGACTGGAATGGCGGCAGCGCTGAGAGACGCATCACGTGCAGGCCTGCCATCCTGTGGTGGTGCCCATAAGTCGCCGGCGCGATGGCCATCTCTTTCATCGCTCATGCACATGTCTGTCCTCTCCTCGATCCCGTATGCTGCTTCCCTCTTCCTCGACTCAGCACAGGTGACCGCCCAGTTCTCCGGGGTCCCTTGGCTCGCCCCAGCGATCGGCCTTCTCAATACCCTCATAGGCATGATCAGGCAGGCTCATGCCAACAAGTATGTCGTTCTCCGTCTCCCCCGGTCTAATTTCTGAAAGCCATCAGGAATGCCCTGAAACAGCTTCAGGATCGCTGCATCAGCTTCTTGGTCGTTGTTCAGCATAATGGCGAGGGCTTCCCCCTCCCGGAACAACAACGTTTGGCCGCTGGCGTCCAGAGGTTTGTGGATCACACTGCTCTCTCGCGCGTCGGTTTTGACCGCAGATTTCCAGCACGCTCAGCAATATCATCATGCGTCTCGACAAGTGGTGTTCGAAATGCTCATTCGAGCTTTTCATCAAGCAAGCCGATCTAGCAAATGCGATCCAAGACTGTCATCTAGAAATCAACGACAGTTTGTCAAAATTACAGGTGTGCACAAAAATATCGTGCTCGTCTCTCCCTGATCGCACGCGCTAGCTCACCTCAGCCCTGGATGCTGCAGCTTGGCAGTCCGAGTTCAAGGCAAATAACGAACGTGATCAGGCCGAAATTCTGAGCTATCTCTCTGATATCAAGAATAGTCAATCGATCATCGAGATGACCCAACATCAACAAGGCGCCGACATAAAGGCTATCATGGCCCTCATGCAACAGGTGCGTGATTCAGGCGATGTGTGTGTGCTCCGTGTCGTGCCAACCTAATCTACTTGCAGAATCTATCAATCACCCAAAATCAAAACACCCAAGGACTTGAGACTAACTTGTACCGGATACAGAAATCCACTGGAAAGCTCCTCGCGAATATGCACTTGCAGAGAGGGGAAGTGCGCCGACTTGGCCAGTACCCTGTCAGTGGGACAGGCTCTATGGATATCTGGGAGGGTCTATACCTCCACGAAGAGAAGGTCGCCATCAAGATTCTACGTGCTGTTCATTCTACTCCCAAGAGTCTACAGGTATTCCAGTATGGGTGTTGTCGATGTACTTGCATGAACATATTACCAGCGATTTAGACGTGAAGTAGACATCTGGAACAGAGTATGGGAAAGCGATCAAGGACGGCACATTCTCCCGCTCTATGGGTTTTGCCAGAACGATGGCCCATTCCCGTGCGTATTTTCTCCTGAAAGAGACCTTCGGCTGATGACTATGATAGCTATGTCGTTAGTCCTTGGCACCCCAATGGAACAGCCGAAAGATATGTTGCCCGTTTCCCAGGTGTCGACCACCTTGCATTGGTCAGTTCGACGGTTGGACAGATATCGTTCTGCTTTACCAATTAATCCCCTAGATTCGAGGCATCAGCACAGGCATCAACGTCCTGCACACCATGCACCCACCAATCGTCCACGGGGACTTGAAAGGAGTAAGTAAATATTGGACCTCCCGCACATATTCATCAGACTTGTGCCTCTATAAGGCTAATATAATCATTGATTCGGCCGGAAGTCCACTTCTTGCAGACTTTGGTTTCTCGAGAGTACGTCATAACTACTACGATGCCTCCATTCTAACACATCTGCATCAGGTTGTAGAAGATATAACTGGTGTGCCTTTCACCCAGTCTGCCGGGTGAGTATGCCCGCGCGGAGTTACCCGGATACCATGCGTATTGATCCTTGACTCAGAGTTTCGAACTCTCAAAGGTGGCTGGCACCCGAGCTTTGTTTCGACAAGGGTAGACTCACCATGGCTGCTGATGTCTACGCATTCGGGATGACAATGCTAGAGGTATATCATTTTTCAGCCTGAGCTCGGTCTTCTACTTATTTTCGGACAGTTGATGACACACGCGATGCCTTGGTTGACCGTCAGACATACGACGCAAGTTATCATCAAGGTGGCCGCGGGCGAGAAGCCCCCTAGACCTTGTGACAGTGCTACCGTGGCAAGAGGACTCGACGATAAACTTTGGACAGTCATGCAAATGTGTTGGGATGATGCGGATACCAGGCCATCCGTGACACAGGTTATGCAGATGCTTCAACTAGTCTGATGCTGCTCATTAGAACCATTACGTAATATATAATTGTCACGGTTCCGGTGCGCTCGAAGCCTCACCACCTTGGAAATGCATCCGTTTGCGTCTTATGTCTTGCGAAGTTATTACAAGGCGACCGGCTGGAATGAAGATAATCTCTACGCAAATTTGACCCGGTCTTCTAATGGTATGTTTTGTAGCATGATCCCCGCACTGTCCTAAAGTCTCGAGATAGCTATCCTGGATTTCAACATCCCGCGGGGGTTGCATCTTTCCATATCCAAGTCACCTAACCCGTTATTCAGCACGTCATATTCCATGAATGCAATGCCATCTCTCAATGGCTCGGTGGGATACCTCTTCTCCTCGTGTGAGCTAGACATCAAGAATTCTGGGAATGTCCGCTTCAAGGATATGGTTGAGCGATTCAAATTGTCCAGCAAACCTAGGCGACCGGAGGGAAAGGAGGAATGGCTGGCTGGCGAGCGTGTTGACTCCCGGGGTATGTATTTGCTTCCCGTTCTTTGCACTTGTGATGAAACGTTGACCGACAGGCTACTGCAACAGATTATCTTCTCTATGGCCGCCTTCATCTCCCCTCTGGTCGATTAGATGCGTTGTATTCGGTTCGACTGGCTCCTACTTTACAGACACTGATTGCTGCCATTTCCGACCCGCGATCGAGCCTCACGGGAGAAGAGAGAACGCGTGCGGAGAACGTGAGCAACGTCATGTTCAGTCTGCAACATGACATTGGCAAATGGTGTACCGAGTACACCTGGAGCGCTGAAGATGGCATGTGGGGCGTGCGCGTGTTGCATAATTTTGGTAGGCTTGGTAACTCTGCTGAGCCTTCCGAGGGTGCCGCCTCTTCGATTGATTCCCGACCCAAACGCGTGGACGAAGAAGATGCCACTGGTGGTGGCCTCAAGGGCCGCGTTTCTGCTGGAGCGGAGCTTTATGTTAGCGCAAAAGAGAAGAGTGCGGGAGGTACGGAGGAAACACCATCCGACCAGAGTATGGTGCTCAGCTTCTTCTTTATAGTGTCTACGGGAATTCGGTTTACGACGCTGTCAGACCCCTCGATGCCTCTGTCTCAGCCTCCTACTACGATCACGGCTTTGTTCAATCCGATGATAGGTTATTTTTCAGCTGCATACGCCGCAAAAGTCTCCCGGGACCTTTCGTTATGTTCGAGGTTCGATTTCAATGTTTACAGTTATGATAGCGAATGGACCATGGGAGCAGAGTGGTGGATGCGACGTGCCCTTGCTCTGCCGGCCTCGGGCAGTGACTCTTCTCCGTCCTTCGTCGACCATGTAAGCCATTCTCAACACGAATCGCCTCACTCGGTAGCGGACGTCCGCGGGGTCGTGAAAGCCAGAATATCGACTAATAACGTTCGTGTCACTCGCTCATCGTGTTGTATAACACCGGTCAACTTTTTCTCAGACTATTTCGTTGTTGTGGGAAGGTCGACTGAAGCAAATGCTTGTCGGCTTGGGCGTTGTTTCGGATCTATCAAGCCGGTCAAAGCCTATCACGGCTATTGGACTCGAACTGTCGTATTTCAGCGCGGGGTGAAGCTGTTCTACGCATTCATTGGCTTCAAGTGATTGAACGGCGACCACAGTCGATTATTGCTTGTACGATGTGGCCGCACGACGATACGCAGGATTCGTGGATTGTAACATAGTATTGAGACTTTAGAGCTCATACTTAACTCATCGTTCTTGCGCTAGTAAGACAACTCGACTCTAGATCGCGACAGCGCACAGGAAGTAAGTGTTCAGTCACTATGGTACACACACTCGTTTGGTCGAAAACAAATTACAACTATGTCAGTGTAATCGAAGGAGGATGCGGTGGGTATATGATTGGCATTATGGGTGCATTGAGATCAAGATTCATCCAACCAAACAATGGAACAAAGAACCAAACAATTTACAGCGCAGTGCGTATAGATCAGGATGTTAGTTTGTGCAAGTCAAATTTTATGATGAGATAGTTGGGTCTTTTGTGACCGGGATGGTTTGTGCACGCGGGGTGGGTCCGAGTCCACCGATCGTCCGGGCCAACTTGGATATCGCTTCGACGGTTATGACGGGCCGGGAAGTCTGTGGCGTTCGGGAGGCTGCGTCTCCAGCAGGCGTTGAGTGGTTACGGGCGTGAGTAAAGACATGTTTCCCTAAGGGAGAGGTCGCGCCTGACCGACCGCGTCGGTGGGATCCAGCACCTGGAGGGGCGGTGTGCGGGTGGTGGATTCCGGATCGACCTTCTGTTTGCGAACGTAAGTGGGCTCGGGCGACAGTAGGGAGTGGATTGCCGGTCAGAAGATTAGGGGCCGATTGAGACTCTGGCAAACCAGGTACAGGTGCATGGATAGATGCAGTAAGACCTCGTTCGCTAGAGAATGCATTGGACACACTCTCCGGTGTGAGACGCTCATCCGCAGACGGCGCATGAATCGACTGGGACAGCCCCTCTGATTTCGCCACGAGTGGTTCTTCCTCCGTGGCAGGTACGAGGAGTTTGGGAGGGAGATTAGGAGATTTACTGATCGATCCGGTTCGAGGACGTAAACTTTCCATAGCTGCAACGGGTTTAGGAGGAAGCGAAGGATGTAGTGGATGCTTTCCGTTGCATGCAATGGACGAGGAGGATCCTGGGGCTGCCACGAATACTCCAATGCATTGTTCAGAAGCGGTCTCAGAGGTGGAGGATGGGACTTTCGCTCCCTCCGGAGGAGTTGAGGGTTGGACAAGTGACTCCTGTGCCTGCTCAGGCTCAGCATCGTAAGTTTCCATCTCTCGTTCTTCTTCCCCTTCACAAACCTCCGAATTGGGTTCCGGCAGCGGCTTCAGAGTGTCCGCCAGAATGGGAGAAATCTCATCATGTTCGGTTTCATCGTGAGTGTGTATTGTAGTGACACCCCAGTCGTCGAGATCGGGTAGGGAGTCATCCTCATCACCAGCCCAATCGATATGGCTGCCGGGGGATGTTGGTCGATTTTCAGCCATTGCAACGGCCCTGACACGTTCCACCAACGCGTCAATATCGTGCCGAATCTCCGCCTCGTGAGCAGCCGCGAGGTGGGGTGGAATATCTTTGCGCATAACCGTCTCAGATGCAGGAGTAGAACCACCTCGTGACCTTTGTGGTTTGATCCCAGCTGACGGCGGCAACTGCTTGGAAGTTGTGGTGGATCCCTTCTGAGTGCGGCGTCGCCGATTAGCGGATCGGGAAGGCGTGGGTGGAGCCGTTTGCGAAGTTTGGGAGGGAGAAGCGGGTGCAACCACGGGAGGAGGGACGTTTCGAGGTTGCTTACGGGTTCCCGATTTAGGGCGGCCACCACGCTGAGCGGAACTGTTGATATCTTTCTCTGTCAAACCACTCGATGTCGTGACGGTGGAGGTCGGGGTAGTAGAAGGCTTGCACGAGACAGATGGCACTTTGAGTGACGGTGACGGCGTGCTGTTGGCTGTACCCGAGTGACTACTGCTGGCGCCCTTCTGGCCTGAGTTACTTGGTAGATGGCCTCCACGACCGCCTCTAGCACCCCCAACTCGACCACCTCGTCCTCGACTGATTCCACGAAAGGCTGATCCTGGCTCGCTGGCCCTCAGGCTGCTCCAATCCCTGTGCCGAGGAGAGCCTTGAGCAGAGTGATTTGGGCCGCTTGGAACGGTCCGGGAAGCTGACGTGGCCATTTACCAGATGGCCGCGTCGTATAGCGATGTATTGAAGGCTCGAGGAGGGGAGAAGCTATTCAAGTTGATATGACAATTCAAGAGGACACTCGAGACAAGCAAATGGATGGAGTGACTGACAATGGAGAATTGGCTACAAAAACACTATTCCGCTCTGAGTACGATTCACCTGGTCGTGAAGGTTAATAGAACGTACGAGAACAACTAACAGATGGTGTCTTTGAGTCGCTGACGGTTTGCCGTCGAACTTGAGCTTGATGAGCCAAACATGGCAAAGCACTCGTACTGAGCCGCGTCCGTCGCTCGACAACTTATAACAGACAGCGACCGAGATGTCTAAAGCCTCGCAGCCAGAACTCAAAAAGGTTCGTCTATCCGCAAGTGAGATTGGTACTGGTTAAACGACCCTCATAGTTCATGGACAAGAAATTGTTCGTTCATCTACAGGGCGGACGTAAAGTTAGCGGCACCTTGCGGGGCTATGATCTATTCCTCAACCTTGTAATCGATGATGCACTCGAAGAGACTACTCCTGCACAAAAGCACCCAATTGGCACTGTAGTGCGTTTCATCCTTGCCCATCGCTCGCCGTTTTGTTTAATTCCGAATATATTTCAGGTGATACGTGGCAATAGTGTAACCTCCATGGAAATCATGGAGGCAACTCGATAAGGAAGGCGGCACACTACCTCGAAAAAAAAAAGCTCATAGGTAGTCTAAGAGCTTGTCATCTAAACATGGAGTATGTGCCAATGTTGTTTCCGCGCCATCCTACCAGGCGAGTCTCCGATTGACTGTCCCAGACTCTGGATATGTTCGACAATGTGATTAATGTTACACATCTGTTTGTCATCAATATATATGTATACGTTGAACGCGTGATTGATTTTGAGGCCATTCCCTGTGCTTCCGGACTGCAAATGAGGCAATGAGATGTTCCAGAGGAGCAAAGACTCTTGGCCAGGTAAATGTGGTGGACATTCCGACCGAAATCATCCACTCGGGAACCGCCGACTGTGGTCGGCAGAAACCTTGCTTGGTCATGTGCAACAGGACTGTCCAAAAGCTCTTCACGATAACGGAACAGAAAGCTGGGGTCACATTGTCGGAACTGTGGAAATACAGCCCAAGCTGATTCATTGATATTGGCGAATGCTTGCTTCGGCACCTCGGTGCCTGCGCTCGCATTCGTCAATCGCAATTAGGCTGGGACTACGGATTAGGTAATCATAGCAAACCCGGCAAACTCCGGTGATACAGGGGCTAATAATCACGGGGGTGACAGAAACCTTGTCAAGCAAGGTAATTCAAGGAACACTAGTGCACGCAAGCACTTCTATTATGTATTGTTATTTATTTATTGTCATTATTATAGCTCGAGCAGATCACCAAAACAAGCGGATAGGGTTAGGGTTAGGACGGGGGAGGGACAAAAAAAGACGGCCTGCCCAGCCAGAGTGGCCATGGCAGGACAGGAAAATATTGAGACAGTGCATGAGCCGAAGCCCATACAAGCCGCGATTACCCTCTGTATGGACAGGGTCGCCGTGCTATGGAAGGTCCCCGCGGCCCGCACACCCAGTTACGTGAAGGGGCACGCGCCATCAAGGTAAGTATGAGGTTTTACCTTGTCCACCCCTTGCTTATATACCCCTTCCAGTCGCGCACGGACCAACCTACCATTTCGGGTCTTACAAGCCTGCTCGACTTGGCAATTTGGACGGTCACGTGCTTCTTTTCCAAGGAAGCTTGTAGTTCTCTACTGGTGTGTAGCAACAGCTTCTCCAAGTTTAAGGTGCCTTCATGCAGATGCCATGCAGAAGTCCTTAACAAGCCTTCGACTCGCAACCAAGTCGCAAAGACCTCTCCTGCATCGATTCCTGCTCCACGACACAGCAACCGCACGGGCTGTAACTCTTGTGGATCCCAGACTTGTTGCCGAGTCGAGCATTGCTCACGACACTGCTCGCGATCGTAAACTTTACTCTCTCAGGTCCGCACTGCTGCGGGATGACGCGGACGCTTCGACTGTCTGGGCGAGATACATTGACTTTACGAGCTCGTTGGACTTCAGCAGTCTTCCTCTTGAAATTCACCAAAAGGTTCTACGAAAATGCGTCCCTCACCCCTCTTTTCTTCGCCCGTTCGCCGCCAGGTGTATGCAAGGTCCTGCACCCCCTCGTGCGCCACACATCTATGAAGCCAGGCTGAAAGCCGTCATGCACAACATTCGTTCCATAACCCCGAAGCCCTCGTTAGATGACTACAACTACGTTCTAGAGCAGTTCGCTGCGGTTGGCCATCTGTATGGCTCCATGGATGTATACCAGGAACTTAGACATGCCGTTAAGCTCCGGCCTGACTCTCGGACATTTCGTCTTTGCCTCCAGTCCATAGCCCATCGACTCACCCTTCCCATCTACAAATCTCGGAGGTCAAGCGTTCGGTCCGACTGTACAACCTTCTGCAAGACGTTGTTAAACGACATGAGCTCTTTCGAAATGCACTTCAACTCCGCCGTTCTAGACCTCGCAATGCGTATTTCAAAGGAGACTGCGGATCAGGATACCTTTTCGCAGCTTCTGAAAATGGTCTATGGTGTCGACTTGGATTTTCCCGATCATCTACCTGTACAATGGGAGCATGTCGAGGCCAGCATTCCTCGTTTACCTACCTTCCACCCATTTTCTACTGCCGCACTCAACACGACCATTGACATGATCGGGCGCTCAGAAAATGTTTCCAAGCTCGTTCAGGCTTTCGAGGTCCTCACACAACCCCTCCCTCCACAGGCTAGTCAGCACTACTCATTAGAATTTGACGATGAAGATGACTTCGGCATCGTTAACCCCGCTTCCACCCAACCTCACCGGACGCCACATGCGAAGCCAAACTCGACCTCTTACCATCTTCTGCTCAAATACTTGTCGCGCGCCAATCACTCAGCATTGGCACGACACTACCTCTTCCAGGCGTTCCGGCTCGACCGTGTTGCGGACAGAGCTGTGCGGACACAGATTTATCACACTCCTTACAAAACGCCCGCTCCCCAGTTCGCTATCAACAGGCGCATGCTCTTGTCGGTATTCGGCGCTGCCAAAAGGGATAAGGACATGCAGTTAATGCGATTTGTGGGCTACATCGCGCGCCAGACGTATAGGAGGAAGAGGAACGATATCGCATTTTACACCCAGTTACGAGAGTTGCAGTCGCAGGGCCGCCAGCCTCTGGCACCAGACCATGATCCGTCTCGTCCAGACTCGTCGGAAAGGCTTATCAACGCACCTTCTCCTTCTTCCCGTGTTGCTGAAGTCACTAATCACGATTCAGCGACACTCCCGGCGTGGTTACCTCCTATCAGATATTTCGACGTATCTGTCCATCTGAATATTCTTCGGAAAGACTTTGAAGATGTTGCCGAATTCTATTCACAAGAATTCCTTCCCGCTCTAGCTCGTAAGACCCAGCGTGTCAAAGAACGACTTGGACGTCGAGTGTGGGATGGCAAGAACCTGTATCTTCGGACAGAACGTGGCCGCTCCCTTGTTTCACGTGAAGATTGGTTGCGAACGGTCAATTTTCATACGGCGGTCGGTGGTGAAGGAGTGTCTGGCAAGAAGAGCTCGGAAAAGATGCGAGTAGCAACTGCAAGGGGAGTGACGACATCTGCTGTCGGAAATTCTATGGTTGCACGACCGCCAATTGGCTTTTGTAGGTTGGCTACTCTCATATGATAGCGCTATCTAATGCATTCATCAGTTGATCCTTCACGCCGTGGAGGTTGAAACGTTGAAACTGGAGCCACAATGTGTCATATATTCCGACAAACGAGTCACAGAATTCAAGCTTTCCGCTCAATAAAAACGGATGTGAACCTCTTGGTGTTTCTATGATACATTTATCCTCTCAGGGAGTGGGCCAAATTAGACCAGCTTCTCATGCTCGGTGAGACGGTCGTTGACAACGTTCTCCATTGACCTTAACCATACACCGATATCTGACTGGTGAATACCATTGGGCGAAAGTCCATTTGTAGAAGCTGATATGGAGCTTGAGGCATTGACACCAGCGCCGATGTATCGTGCTAGGGCAAGCACGGGAAGACGCCGCAGAGCTCGGCCGGAGAGACCCTGTTCCTACATTCCCGACGACCAATTACTTGCTTGTACGTGGAAAAAAAAAAAGTGACACACCCAACACTTGCCAGCAAGCGTGAGGAGGGCCTTGCCGATCTTATCCTTCTGGCTATGGTATTCGTTAATGCTCTCCCGAGAAGAACCAGCCCACCCATGGCTTTCCATGAACAACACGTCCTCTAGCGGTGGAACAGACTACACGTAACTAAATCAGTGAACGTCCGCTAATGTGCACAACCACGACCAACCACTTTCTCTACGATGCCTTTGAGGACAAATTCGCAGAGCGAGCTTCGCAAAATTTCGTAAACCGCCTCGCGGGGAGGTTTATCGACGTATTGGATAATATCCGCCCTGTCGACGAATGCAGAATCTGTCGAGCTTGAGAAGGCAAGTAATAATCCGTGACGAAAGGGCGAACCTATTGCCTTGGCAAGATTGCTGGTCGACATCACCAATACATTTTTTCTGTGCCTCAGTTTGTCGAGTTGGGTCAAGAGTGCATTTACCACCTAAATGTGTGAGGATGTAAGTTAAAAGACCCGGCCTTGGTGGCACTAACCCTTAGACCGTCAGACGGTTCAGTTCCTGCCATGGCTCCTGCTCTGGCAGCTGTCAGAGACTCGACTTCATCTAGTAAAAGGACATGAATCTCCGCGTGTATGTTGTCGAAATCACGGACCGATGAGGACAACGACAAAACAATCTTCATCTTCGACCATTTCCATGATGCTGTTGAATAGTCGTTGGACTAGCTTTCCTGACTCGGAAAACCATCGAGAAAATAGCGAGTGGGAGTTTATCTCCAAAAGACGTGCATGAGTATAACTGTCATATCCAAATTAACGGAGGCAGAACGAGGCTTAAGAAGGGGGACATACCGATGAGATAGTCGGATCGAAAGTTTTTGAGCAAGCGCTCGGCAAAGAGAGGTTTTCCCTGTACCGGGTGGTCCATGAAGAAGTACCACCCGATTCCATGAAACGAGATTAACTGGATAACAGTCAGTGACCATCGTGCAACTACATCCCTATACGTACGGTCCACGTGGGCATCGCTGAGCACGAGGGTAGCATATATGTAGTCGAGGAGCTTCAGTTTTATGTTATCCGCATAAATCAGGCCTTCCCATAGTCCCTCCCAGGACCTGCAGGGCAACTCGCAAACGCTTGCTGCGAGCACATCGTCGCCACTCTCTCCGGGGCCGTTAGCGTATTCTTCTATTGTATCGTTCTCAGACGGCTGGTAAGTGTGTATTTGAAGGGATATTTCGTTCAAGGAGAGGGAACTTGAGGGACAGGATGATTCTGAAACTGCGATGCGCTCGACGGACGATGCCAGAGTTGTGTCAACTTCCCAACCACTTAGCACTGACGGGAGGGAGATACGTTCAAAAGAACTTGTGATGTAATCTCGTACGAGGCCTTGTATGATATCCATCCTTCTTCGTGCCTTTGGGGCGATGCGAACCTCGACTGCGAGCGACACCCACGAATGAGTGCATGATTCGACGACCAGAAGCGTAGTGCATACCGTGCACGGTCCATACTACGGGATCGCCGACTGGACATTGGTTCATGGTAGGGATCGGCGCGTCCATCGCGGTGTTGTTGGCCAAACAACGCGTCCACACGAGTGGTAGTGTCACGTGGTCGAAATTCCTTTGCTTCCGAACACTACTCGAGTACCGACAGTCATGGCAGACACTTCCCCTGCAGCGCCTTGTCCAACTACGCAAGATCTTAGTCAAGCGCTGCTCGACCCATCTACATTTGTGCCGCCAAGTCCCCTCCCTCATCCTCGAATCGTTATCGAATTTTGCGATAGGGTATGCGCTATCTAATGCAAGCCTCTCGCCTCACATAACCCCTAGTGTCGCTGGTACGACTACTTACTTGCCTGACATGATGTCATCATCGATTCTTCATTGGCAGGCTGCATCGAGCTACGTGGATGTCCACTGAACTACTTTTGACATTCCCACCTCCGAGCCTCAAAGCGGTCTCGGTCCTACCGTTGAACTCGGAGGATACGGCTGGTCGATTCCGCGTCTGGTTAGAGGTCGGAGAAGGCGCTCCCGTCTTGATATGGGACCGTAAAGTTAATGGTGGCTTTCCGGAGCTGAAAGAGCTGGTAAGGATGTAAGGTGATCATAGCCACGGCGCCGTGTTCACCGTTTGACAGAAGCAGCGTATCAGGGATCATATTCAACCCGGCAAGTCGCTGGGACACTCTGACAGAAAGCCAGAATAAGTAGTCAGTGTAGATAGTTCGGAACTTGTATTCAAACGGAATCAGTTTGCACACAGTCATATAAATTGTTGTGAAGTGCCATAAGAATTGTTCCACTACATGACAACCTAGCCGGGTTCCGAGTGCAGCATCACGTCTTTTCTTGAGTTGGGCTCGTTTCAGTCTCTTCTTTGGCTAGCCCATATTCATTCCCTCTTCTTTAGACTACCATGAACAGCGATCCTTTAGACAAACTCGTGAGCCAATGCAAAAGTAATGGTCCGTTCGCTCATGTTGTTCTTTCCAAACTCTTATTCACGCCGCGTGCTAGATGTCGAACTCAAAGTCGACGCTATCACAAAGCTCCAAGCTGAGTTCGAGGCTGCTGTGGAGGTAGTGCCATACTTTGAACGAGCATGTTTCTTGACTGAGCCTTCGCAGATCGCGGACCCAGAACCCCTCATCTCCGTCCTCAAAGCGTGTCTTCGTATTGCAAACCAGCACCTCACGACAGCGACTCTTTCGGCCATCCCACCCCTTCTCCCTCTGATCATACATCGCCCTAGTGGCGCTCCCAACGCTAATGCGCGTCCGTTTTTCTCATCTTCCTCGACTTCTTCGTCAACAGGGCCTAGTTACGATATCTCTATTCTCCGACACGTCATGAGCTCCTTCTTACCGCCTCCCGGAGTTTTTGAGAGGCTTGGAGATGCGCGCGAGAAAGCGCGTGACAAAGCGCGTGAAACTCTCGTTATCATCGGGGGATTCGCGTTTCGCTCCTCTCAGTCAACATCGAAGCCCGGTCATGGCAAAGGTCCCGACCCACCCATTGCCATCTTTGAACGTTTCTTGAGGGATAATGGTCTCTCTAGCAAAGTGTGGAGAGTTCGAGAACAGGTGAGAAATATACTCCTGCGATCACCCCCGCCCAGCTCAGGTCTTGTCCCTAGTCGATTTTGGTGCTAGTAAACATCCGCCGGGCCCATCACACGTTCCCCATCCGACCGTACCTTTCGCTTTTGGTGGATGCGTTGGAAGACACTGATGGCAACGTTCGCGCGTGTGCGACCACTTCGATTATCGAGCTTTTCATGGGTCCAGGTGTCACTGATGCCGCCCGTGCTGACCTAAAGAAAGAGATGTCAAAGAAGGGCGTTAGAAAGGCCATCGTTGACAACGTCTTGAGCAAGCTTATGAGCAGCAATCGGAGCACAAGGGCAAGTACCCCAATGAGCGAAGGGTCAGAGAACGGGGATGTTGGCACGAAGAAGGAGTATATTCCCCCCAGTTTAATGCTGCAAAACCGGCGTCCCACTGTTGGAGCTCCCGCTGGACCACCAGCTGTTACGCCGATGGTTCGTGCGGTTAGCCACGGTCATGCCAAAGAACAATCAAGACCAACCAGCCGAGCAGCGATGGCAGCTTCACCTCCTGTACCGCAAGCTTCAGGCGAGGCTGCTAGCATAGTTGAATCCGCGTTTGTAAGTTGCAAAAATTTTACTCCATGATGCTGTATTGAATCGAGCGTAGATTGCGTCAGCTCGGGACCTAGAGCATGAGTTTGTGGAAATGCTGAAAGCATTTGAGGTATGCATACGACTGTGTACTGAGCTCCCCATTGAGAGTATCTTTAATCAGGGGAGGGAGACTGAGCATAACTGGGCTGCGCGAGAAAGAGCAATACAACGTGTGCGGGGAATGCTCAAAGGAGACATCCACATAAGATACCCTGATGTTTTCTTCCAATGCCTCAAGGATGGTTTCATTCAGGCTTCACTGAAGACCGTGGGTTCTGGTTTCTTGAAGCAGGCCCCTTTCTCACAATTTTCTTAGCTTGCAAGTCTGAGGACGACGGTTTCTGCAAATACCTGTTCTATGTATACAGAGCTGGCGACTACTCTTGGCACTGGCATTGATCCCTTTTGTGATATCATTTTCACAAACCTTCTCCGCATGGCAGGATTCACAAAGAAGATTATTGTGCAGCAATCACAGCAAACTCTGTCCTCTGTCATGCAACATGCCTCCGCTCACCCTCGCATGCTCTTATCTCTTTTATGGAATACTTTACAGGAGAAGACCGTGCAGTCTCGGACGTACGTAGTCGGTCACATCAAGTCATATATAGAAGTGCACGGTCACCGGTCGAAATCACACATTGAATCCTCTGGTGGACTGGATTTACTGGAGAAGTCTGTTAAAAAGGCCCTCGGGGATCCCAATCCTGCTGTTCGGGAGAGCGCGCGGGAAACCTTTTGGGTGTTTGATGGCGTATGGCACGACAGGGCAACTGTGATCATTGAGGCGTTGGACGCAACCGCACGGAAGCAGTTGGAAAAGGCATGCCCGGATCCGAGTGCCGTAGCCGATCTTCCACCTACCACACCGAGCTTGAAAAAAAGCAGCATTGCGGCGGCAATCGCAGCTAGTCGTGCGAAGGCGAAGTCGATTGCGAACGCACCGCCAACTCTTAGGCATCAGGCAACGTCAACGTCGCGCACCACCGGAGCAGCCTCCCCGCCTTCAAGGGGTCCCCGTTCTCCTACTAGTCCAAGGTCCACTGTTGATACGGGTTCTCCGACACCTGCGTCTCGGACCTCATTGCCCCTTCGTCCTTCCTTGTCTCCTCCGACTCCTCCTAGGTCGAGGATTCTTTCAAACAATGCGGTCATACCGCGGTCTGTCAGCATATCAGTGATCTCCCCGTCTCATTCACGTACACCTTCTGATTCGATCTCCACTGCTGCCATAGACGTTATGAGACGCCGAACTTCTTCACCCCTTGCTCCTCCCTTACAATCCCCGACAAACCGAAAATCACCACAGACAAATCTTCCGATTCCGAATAGTGACCCTTCACATCTTCGCCATGCACCCCCTTTCCCAGTAAATGTTCCTGTCAGACAGTCCATCGTGATGCCCGACCTGGATGATCAAGATTCTTTTCTCCTGGCTACCACTATTCCTGTTCCTGAGGACAGTGACTCTGACGCGGATGAATCCCCGAACACCATGTCATTCTCTACGCCATATAAATTATATCCACCTGCTTCCAGCCATACTTACTTACAATCATCATTCTCGTCATCCTCTGGCCTTTCGACACCCAATACCGTATCGAATACTCTTTCCGATTCTCCTGGGAAACCTTCTGAACAGACACCTGTAGAGGATGCACTTCGCGCACGCGCCGAGCAGGCACAAAGCGCTGCAGAGCGTCTCTTGGAATTAACGGATCCTGAGGTGGAGGACAACGCGCATTCGACGATTCCCGTTTCGCTTCTGCTGGAGAGTAGCACTGGTGTGTCCACAAACCCTCCGCAGGTAGCTGCAGTCCCAAAGATCAAGAAGACTCTAGTCCCCCCTGTGACGCCAGATAGTCGCAATGCTGCGATCTTTCGGCAGGCGGCCTTGTTCAAAAACAGTCCGATGAACGGCAATAAACCCTCCGAACCATTAATTAAGCCATTACAGGACCAGAGCCACGAAAATGGATGGTGGTCGAAACGAGCCTCCAGTAAATATGGTTTCTGTTTACCCCTTGGTATTCTAACTTCCTTCTTAGCAATTGAACTCGGAGCACCACTGAAGGCCGCTGAATCGGGTGATCGAATCGACGAGCTCAATGAACTCGTAATGGCGCTTGAGGACGACAATGCCGATGTTCGTGTGTTGCAGAAATTGGCGTTGCTATGTTCAAACAACCCTATTCCCGCTGATACTGCCTCTCCATTGAACCCACGCCTTGGACTGTCCTCGGGTCAATCGCCATCCATGTCGATCACGCGTACGCTTCCACTTATCGTTCCTGACATGTGGACCAAAGAAAGGAGTTTCGATCGGTTGTTCGATGGGCTGATCAAGTTTCTTGATCCATCCAGAGTATGTGCGATTTTATCCTTCAGATCAAGCCTCTTGATGATGTTATTTCTAGGATGCCGAGCAGCTGGAATATGCCCTGATTGTCGTATGGGAAATACTGGGAAACCAAGCTACCTTTCTCGAAGGCAAAGAAGCAGAGCTTTTCGCTGCACTCCTTCGAGTGCGGTATTGCAACGCAATCGATGTAAGTGTTTGCCCACCGAAATCTCTTCCCGTTCCTTGATGTGGTATCAGGTTTTGGAAGCGACCAAGACCATTCGGGATGCATTATGTTCGCGCATAGAACCAGTGTATGGCTTGACGACGATGCATAGCAGTCTACGCAGTTTCCTCGGCGAACCTGCGACAGACATGGTTGTCAAGGCAGGATCACACGCGTTTGGTTTGATTGCCATTGGGAAGTTCATTCTGAGACTACCTAGCGAAGTGCTCGAAGAGGAGTTACCTCGCTTAAAGCAGACACTGGCTGCGGCAAGTCTTGTCGTTTAGATTTTTGATAGTGCTGAGCCCCGACGTCCTCTAGGCACTCAACGATACCACGATGCTCGTCATTCGCGAGGCGGCCTATGCCGCGATCATTGCTTCTCAACTGGTGTTGCGCGACGAAGCACACTTGTTCGCACTCCTGGATGGCCTGGACGATAACAAGAAAAATCTACTCACTTACTACTTTGAAAAACACGGTGCTCGTGAACTCGACTTTGGCTCAGGCCTGACGGACACTGTAGGCATGACGAAGCTTGAGTCTCAGATGGGAAGGCTCGACAAGATGATGAACACCCCCCAGAAAGCAAGGCAGAGCAGTGGATAAACCTTTTCGCTGCCGTTTTTATCTCGATCGCCAGACTCGCCTTTCATGTCTATGTTATTTTCTTACCTACCTCTGCCTACGCATTCGTTTTGTTTGTGTATCATATCACGTTCGCAGGACCGCATTTGCCTTTTTAACGCACCCGCGACGTCTACGTTAATTTTCTGCCACTCATCTACGAACAGCAACTCTCCACAAGTAATAGCCTATGCCAGAAAGAAGTCCTCCGACGTGCCCCGAGGTATCGGTTTTTGTGCGCTATTCATTTATAAGCATGTCAGTAATGGTCACCAAGAGAGACATACTTGATCCGAGAAGCTGCGCCACCCATCATAAATGAGGACGGCGGGGAGGAACGCCCATGCCGGACAAGGAACGACAAAGAATATCAGGAAAGTATTACGAGGAAAGGCACACGAATACAAGGCGATGGTTGCCATTATTGCGCCTGAAAAGGCGATGAGCGTGATGAATGATGAAAGCGATGATATGTGATATCTCACCGCTTGCACCGAGCGAAGACACGTCTTCGCGTCTATAAAAGTGGTGCCAAGCGAGACTGGCGATGCTGGATGATATTCCTCCTGAAGGGGATGTGATTAGGAACGACCGGACCGCGTTGGAAGAACGTACCGAGGAAATAGAGGCTCAAGAAACCCCTGTTGCCGAGGAGTTGCATGACAGACGGGGCCATGAAATAAAAGGTCAGGCCGTTGAACAAGGCGTGTGCGGTGTCCATGTGGGAAAAGCAAGACGTGAGGAGGGTCCATCTGATACACGAGGTGTGGGTGGCAAGCAAGCAGACAAGGGAAAAGTTGCGTACACACGGCCGGAGGAGACGTTGCGCATGTCGACACGAAAGTTGTTGAGCATGAACCTGAGCAAGGTAGCGTCACCAGTCGTGCGCTGTATTGGATTGGGCGTCAGAACGCGGGGAGAAGAGGTGGGTGACAGACATAAGTCTCGGTTGCGAGCGTCCATGTGAGGTAAATGCCAGCGTTGGCTGCGATGATGGAATAGAAGATGACGTTGCTGTCCAGCGAGTTGAACCAGTCGGGACGGGGTGGACGGCGCCATGACGAGCCGGAGCCACGAAGGCGGTCGACGTCGCGATGGGTTGCATTGAGAAGACCAGTGCGAGTGAACTGGAGCGAAAACCCGGCAAGTGACAGAGGCGTACGAGGCACGGGGGCGCGGACTTGAAGGGGGGAACGGAGCAGGCGAGCGATCATGGACGAGTTCGAAAACGAGCGACAACAAACAACAACCATGTCTCATCATCTGTTTCTACTGTCCCCGTCGGACACGCCGATCTACAGTCTGACACACTACTCTAACAAGCCCGCACAGACGACGAGCTATCCGCTGTCGTCGAATCTGCCGAGCTGGTCCACGTCTGCGTTCGCGGGTACGCTGACGGCATTGTCAGGTGCGTCGAGCGCCACGCAATCACACCATGTGCAGGGCGGGGGGGCCAAAATGGGAGGTGGACAGGACCGCCATGTGATCCAGATGATTGCGAACGCGAGCTTGGATGTGATCGAAGACGTGATGAGGAAGGACGGTGCGATGTAAGGTCGCTGTGCTGGCTGCGCGCAAACGGTGCTCAGCTGGCTGTGCAGGTACCTGAGATCGGTGGACAAGTTCAATGAATGGATGGTGTCCGCGTTCATCACGCCTGGAAGTGAGCCAGGGGGTAGCAGCTGCGTCCACAGCGCTGATCGAATGGTTGCTCAGACACCAAGTTCGTCCTTCTCCACGAGAGCAAGAACGAGGAGGGCATCCGGGGGTTCTTCCACGAGGTGTGGGAGCTCTATGTCAAGGTATGGGTCGCACTCGCCAGCTCTGACGCGCGTGCTGAGGGATCGCAGACGATGCTGAACCCGTTTCACGGTGCACACACGACGATCCGGAGCAGCGTCTTTGATGGGCGTGTCCGGGCCTGTGCGAGAAAGTTTCTGTAGCGGGATGCTGTGGGTGCTCGGGGTCCAGCCAGTCCTTTTGTTCTCGTACAGCCAACCTTTCTTGATCTCCCCGTCCCACCCTTTTTTTCTCGTTTCCACCTTCTCTTTTCTCCTTCTTTTCTCGTCTTCCTCTGCTGTTTCTTTGGGCGTTCCGATACCGAACATCTTTTTCTACTTGTACCAGTCGTTTAATATCATGGCAGCTACAAATCGCGCCTCTCTTCTCGACGGCCTTCGCACAGGCGGTGTCCGCGCCGCTTCCATGAGCGCCCCCCTCTCCGCTGCGCCCGCCGCCTCTTTTAATCTGCCCTACACTTCCCCCACCCGCATTCCCGTCTTCCAAGAGGAAGCAGACTTGGATCAGCTCTCCGACTTCCTCTCACACAACCTGTACATCAATAACCACTCCAGCTATGCATCTCACACCCTCTCCCCTCCCGTCGATCCACAAAACACCTCTTTTGTGCATCAGCGGGTCTCTTCCCACAGACCCTTGAATCCAAATAGCGCCCCGTTTAGCCCAGCCCATCTCCACGTCACACAGCAGCAGCAGGCATCCACTGACACTCAGCTCCACGCATATCAGCAATTGCAATTGATGCAGCTCGAGATCTTGCGTCTTCAGGTTCGTTTTTCGTCCCGCCTCTGCCTCATGCGCTGACCTTCCCTAGAATGCCCAGGCCCAGCGCAAACAGCAGGTACAAGCTGCCGTCCTTGCAGAGGCACTCCGTCAGCAGGCCAGACGCTCCCCCGTTGGATTCGTACCTGCCTCGGCCGGTCCCACCAATACCACATTCGATCTTCACTCAAATACCCCACCAGCCCGGCGCCCTAGCCAAGCCGAACTTCTTAAAGCTCAGCTAGGTGTCGTCAGCCCTCAGCTCGACGACCATGTTCCCATGACTGCTGCCATCGGAGGTAGATTTGGCGTTCGACAGCTATCCAGCACCATCACTTTCCCTAGTTTTCCCGACGACAGTCCCCAGAGTTCCTCGCCTCCCAAGCAGAGCGGCATACTTGGTGGTGGCGTCGTCCGTGGCCCTTCTCCGCCACACCATACTTCCAAAGATAACGGCCCCTCCAGATCGGACGCTGCCACCTCCTGGCGGCGGGGAAGCGCCACTTACTCCGCTCTTCATGGATTGCGTACTGGTTCCGCCACTCATCCCAGCGTCAAAATCACCCCTCCCCATGGAGAGCGCCTGTCCCCACCTTTAACCCCCGCGAGCAAATTACGACCTCGCCCGCTCAGTTTCATCTCCATGGCTCCATCCAGTATTCCCATCGTGGCCATTGACTCGGGAAGCGAGCACGAGGATGCCATGTCGTCCGCAAGTTCGACCTCCCAGTCAAACCCCGCTACACCCCAGTCTTTGACATCCCCCGAGTCCAGTCCCCTCTCCCCGCGGGAGGAGGCCGCGAGGAAACTGTACGATGGCCTTGGCATGGGCCGTCCAGTCCCACATATCGTTCAGACGCCTGCCGTTCACAGGCTCGTCAGCCAGCCTGTTAGACAACCCCGGGGTCCGCCATCAGGCGCCGATGAGCTCGGACCAAAGAATTTTGCCACGAGGATTAGGCGTAAAGCCATCGGCGGATTGGGTGTTCTTATGGACGCACGTGAGCGCCGAGAGTCGATCGAGGTGTACTAAACAGGGCCTTCATCCTACTTCGCAAGATATTCCGAGTTTCTTTCGAATAACGCACTCCTTTCCATTCATGTCGCATCCAGAACTGTTGCACTACTCAAACCTTGCAAGGGCGTCAATTGGTGAAATGGACTCAGAACGTGGTGCTAGCACCTGAAACAACTTCCCTTCCTTTGCAATATGACCTGTCTATTTGTTTATGTTCCAGTCCAGCTCAAGTGTTGTTTTTAGTAGTTGTCGGCGTCATGCTTGTCATTGCGTTGCTTAGTCGCTTCGTACAATTGCATCGACGTCTTTCTTTCCTAGCATTACTTTATTTTAGGGGGGGCTCTTCTCGGTGGTAGGCGTGGATAGCTCGGAAGTTGACCTCCCGAGTCCAGCCAACCTCGCGTGAATTCATTGTCTCATGTTGATCCATCGCATTATTTCCGGTTAGTGATGTAATGCTGAGCGTTCATGCACATGCCTCGTGTTAGTTTAAGCGTCGCGCGAGAACATCGGCCGTTATGGGCTATAAGTTCGTGTGCGCCAACCGACATTTGGAACAAGATGTCAGAGCACGTCCCATTCGACGCCACGTTATTTACACCTTTGACCGACAATCGCTTTACCGTGCTCCTAGAAGATCCCGGTGAGATGTAGATGTACGGCGCCGTGCTAATGGGGAACAAACTCACCTGCCATTCTTCCCTGCTGATCCACAACTGATGGAAAGTACCTAAGCTGGCGAGAATGCTGCCTCCCAGCCATCCCCCATATCGTCTCTCTATAGGATTTCCAGGCGCATGTATTTTCACCTAAATATTAAATTCAGATCACGCCATGCACCTCGTGCAACGGGGATTATAGCACTGACGTGAGGAAAGTTACGAGATAGCTCGGTTTCAAGGCGATCTGCAAAACCGGAAAACAAAGACCCTCCGCCGGTGAGGACGACGTTTCCCATGAGGACTTGACGCAAGTCCGGATCACATGCACGCAGTGACTCTGAAAGCAGGGCCGGGATGTTTTTGGGTAAGTTTGGATTTTGAGCCTGTTGTTCCGAATTGAGCATGTCATTACGTTGAACATTGATCAATTAATGATGGCTTACCACAAGCTGTGGGGAATGATAGAAAAATTCCTCTCCTACTTGGAAACGCTCCGCACTAAAGTACGTGTTGTATCCCGTCGGGAACTCGTACTGACGTGGAGGGCGTGAAGCGGCAGCCCTAATAAAAACTGGATCGATAATGTGATAGAGAAACGACTGTTCCGACTTACTGCTCGTTCCAGCCTTGGTCAAGGACCCCAGCAACACTCTGAATCCATTCGTCAACTTCACGACTTTCATACCATGACCTCCAGCTATCTGTAACACCGGCAAGCCTATCGTCGCGCAGTATAAATTGCGGAGGCGCTCCTGGTTCTACAGGCTACAAACATGGCTTAGCATGGAAAAGATATTATCGAGCGAATTCCCGTACAAACTTGTTAGCGATGAGCTGATGGGAAAAGAGCTCTATGCCCCTTCGAAGCGGCGTCGGGTTAGCGAGAATGTGTTTTGCATGTGCATGCACAAGCTTTGGAAGTGCAGAAGAAACGAGACCTGGGCTGATCAACTGGAAGGGTGTTTCATCGACATGGCGAGTACTCACCTTTTCGGAGAACGAAGCCGTCTACAACGGGGGTGATACTCGCCATAGAATGGCCAACGTCAACAACCAAAGCAGACCCTTTTCCCGCAGCGAAACTGATGAGTGAGTTGAGTATCAGGCCGAGATATAGGTGCCCATGCCTTACGCATTTAGCACGCCTGTGTTGGCGATATAAAAGGCTGGGACTTGGAATTCTTCAAACATGATCTCTGCCATGCGTTCCCGATTAACAGGCGTGTTCCATGCGGGCTCGGTAACAAGAGTAGGGTGTTCCGATGGATTAGTGCGCATCACATCCACCAATGCATGCGATATCAGAGCAGGGATAGGATTGAAGTCAGATACTAGATGACCAATTGAGGATTAGCCTCGAGCCGGCCTCGTGTACGAGGTCACTGACCGAGTCCGTCTCGGAACGGGTGACCGATCTCCATACCAGCTCTCCATATCGAAGGACCATGTTGACCTAGATAAAGCTTTGCATCACTCCTAGGTTTCGTAATCTCTGGGTTGGTTTCCCCGGATGTGTCCCCCATTTGAATGTCGCTGTCGCCTGCGGTTGGTTTGTACCCGTAGTAGGAAGATATAATTGCTTTCGGTGTATCGTCTCCCGCATAACCTGCGCGAACAGATGACGAGCCCATGTCGACCACGATAGCGGAAACTTCATCTGTTTAAATGTCGTTTATACCATGTGTAATAGGTTGATATTGGACTTGACATACCTCCTCCGTAGTTAACCATCGTGAGTGCTATAGCCCGTCATTCAACCTCCATCAAGACAAGTTTCTTCAATACAGAGATCACGTGACCTGTTAGTAGGCGCGCAATAAATCATAATGCAGTCACTTTTCTGACCTTGATACTTGATCTTGGCTGTTCAGGCATTAAAATCGGAGAAGGTATTAATTGATTCGTCGCAAACCTAGTACTATTCGACATTCAGTAGTAAGGTCTGGGTCAGCAACCATATGTTCAGGGGTGCTTATATAATAATAATAGACCAGTTTTTCTTCACTTGCGTTCTAAATTATTCGCGGTGAATTTGAGATCTTCCTCGACGCCGGTTTTTTTTTCCCCGTTCTCTACGAAAACTTCGGAGGAATGGCACGGACTAACCCGAAGAAGAGGAAAGAACATGAACATGATGGAGACCCCAAGACCATATTTGCAGATTCTGTTGGATTGGAGATGTTGAGCGACGAGGAAGCATGTGGGGAAGAAGAGAATGAGAGCAGAGAGGAGGTCGTGGACGAGTTTCCGGAAATTGACGCGGGAAGTGATAGCGGGACGGACGATGAAAGTGACATCTACGAAGACGAGGAGGACGAAGGCGAGGAGGACGAGGGAGGGAGCTCACCTTCAGACTCGGGATCGGACGCGAATTCGGCCTTGCACATATTCCCAAAATCGAAAAATATCATCTCTGGAATCACTGGCCGCCCAAAACGTATATACCCAGAGATTGAACCAGAGTACGACTCAGATTCGACCACAGAGGATGTATGTGTGTTTCCTTCAATGACCCTCAAATGACGCGTTGACATGTAGCGCGTATCTAGGATCCGAATCGTGTCGGGAACATTCCATTACATTGGTACGATGATCTCCCCCACATCGGCTACGACATAAATGGGAAGCGTGTGCTCCGTCCCGCGAAGGGAGACGAATTGGACAAATTCTTGCAGACCGTCGAAGACCCTACAACCTGGTTTGTCGCGCTCCATCTTTGTGATTTTTTATTCATAGTCGAACAGGACGTCTGCTTGGGATGAGAACACTCAAATGAACAAGCCACTCTCTCCAGACGAGTTGGACATCATTCGCAGGCTACAAACAGGCGAAAACCCTGACGCTAATTACGACCCGTATGAGCCTACGGTAGAGTGGTTTACTGGAAAAGGTAAAGAAGAGGTGATGCCTATTTCTGCCGCACCCGAGCCCAAGCGTCGATGGCTTCCCAGTAAATGGGAGAAACAGAAGGTATTTGAATTATCTCATGGACGAGGCTCGCAATTCACTGTATTGTAGATCATGAAAATTGTTCGCGCCATACGACAAGGTCGCATCGTTGGCTCAAAGCCAAAGACCGCAAGTGATAAGCCTCAGTTTTATGCCATCTGGAACGAACCGCCATCAAATCAACCACCTCCGCTTCCTGCTCCCAAACCCGCCTTCCCCACGCATGCTGAATCTTATAATCCACCCGAAGAATATCTTCCCACAGATACGGAACGAAAAGAGTGGGAAAGCACCGATCTCGAAGATCGCGAACACGACTATCTCCCTCGAAAATACTCCTCTCTGCGACTTGTACCCGCTTATGACCAGTTTATTAAACAGCGCTTCAACCGCCAGCTCGATCTATACCTTGCGCCACGAATACAGCGGACTCGGCTCAACATCGATCCCAACAGCCTTATTCCGAAGCTCCCGAGCCCCAGCAGCTTGCGCCCATTCCCGACCTACCGCTCCCTAGGATTCGCACATTCAAATGCGAGAGTCCGATGTGTTTGCATAAGTCCCGATGGTGCTTGGGTAGTCAGCGGCGATGAAAATGGGACTTTAAGCTTATGGGAAGTAAATGTCGGGAGAGAGGTTAAAAAGTGGAGCTTCGCTGACAAGGTTGGAGCGGTGGAGTGGTGCCCACGGACAGATACACGTTATTTTGTCGTTGGAACGTACGTTGTCATTTCAGGTTGGTCACGGTCCACAGGTGAACTTTCATTTCTAGAGAGGATAAGGTGCATTTTATCATCCCACCCAACTTACCCTCCGTCATGCGACACTCTACTCAATCCACCCTCACACCTGCTACACTTCCTCCGGCCACACAGTCACCCGTCAAGTGGTCGTCTTCCACGGGGAGAGATGATGATTTAGTTCTGACGGTCTTGCTGCCTGCTGCCTCAGGGTTGGTCAAACAAATTGCGTGGCATCGAAAAGGCGATTATCTCGCCACAGTTTGTGCGTGCATTTCATATCTGCTGGCATCTCTAAACATTTTTTTACTCTCTTCATTAGCAAGCAGGGAAAGTCAGGGCAGTGTTTGGATTCACCAAGTGTCCCGCAGACATTCCCAGGCACCATTCAAGAAAATCAAAGGCGCCGTACAGCTGGTATTATTCCATCCAATCAAGCCACATTTCTTTGTCGCAGTAAGTGGAGAAAATGCTCGTGCAACACCTCATTTTACTTTCGTATAAGACGCAGCGCTATGTTCGGATTTACAATTTGGTCGAGCAAAAGTTGATCAAAACGCTTATGCCGGGAATAAAATGGATATCTTCGATGGACATTCATCCTTCTGGTGATCATGTCATAGTAGGCGGCTATGATAAAAAACTCTGTTGGTTCGATCTAGAGCTTAACGATAAGCCGTACAAGATCTTGCGGTAGATCCTCCCTCGTATTCATGTTTACGGGATACTCATATCAAGTTTCTCATAGGTATCATACCCGTGCCATCCGGTCTTTGCATTTCCATCCGAGTTATCCCCTCTTCGCCTCTTCGTCGGATGATGGAACGGTCCAGATATTCCACGGACGGGTTTACAGCGATCTTATGACTGATCCCTTGATTGTGCCGTTAAAAATTCTTCGGGGTCACGATGTCAAGGACGGTCTCGGTGTCTTACAGGTCAAATGGGTCAGCAAGCAGCCCTGGCTCATTAGCGCCGGAGCGGATGGAAACATTTTAGTGTGGTGTAGTTGAAGCTCAGCCCTTTGTCTGACGTGCTGACTATGAAATGCAGTCATTGTTGAGATTGAATTTGGGATTAGCTTGTCACAGTCGCGTGGCGTAACCCTGTGAAGGTTCTAGGTGCAACGAGGGGCAGCAACCAGACTCGAACTGAAGGATGTGACAGACGAAAGTTTCACTTCGGGAAACTTTAACGTGACACCCATATGGCGGAACCAGATCCAGGTCATATTTACTTTCGTACATAGATCGATCAGATTCGCACCGGTATATTCACGGCGGAAGTAATTTCCACCGAACCGACGGTGGTGAGAGTCAGTCAAGTCCATTTTTCTTTCGTTGTTGGCAAGTTCTGGATGATAGAATTGGTTCTCTAGATTGTAGAGAGATACTCTGCTGATCGACGGGGATGTCCACCGTAGATGCAAAAATTGACCGTGCAAATAGCAACGCTGGTACGTAACACTTATCGGTGAACCACTAACGGGATCTATGTCGATTGCAGTGGATCACATCGGCACAAGTCCCTGGTTGTCTCGAAATGTATAAAGACTGCTGCGCTCTGCCTGAAGAATCACAAAGCGGTTGCTCCCCATCTTTCTCGTGAATCTCGTCATCTCGACTGCCTTTGTATCAACATTGAGGACTTTTGTTTTCTTTGATCCCTTTCTGCGCTTCTTTTTATTCCTATGGTTCACTGGAAAGATCCTCACGCCATGGCCATGCAGGCCAGTGAGTATTTTTTCTCCTTTGTCTCCTAATCCAGTTGTCTCATCACGAATTCCATAGTGGACTTTAACAACTTGGTTCACGCGTTTTGTGGGCTTTACATCTGGGAGCTCATAGTTACATTCGACTTCGAGGTTTCCATCATCAAAGGCAAACGCAAAGTTGGTTGGCCACTTGTGCGTGAGCCTAGTGGTATATCAAGCCCTTTATGCTGACCTCCCCCAGGGTACGTTGTCGACCTCCGAAAGTTCAAACAATGTCCTCACGCGTTCAAAAGCTCCATTTTTCCTTTGTCGGTATGGAATGCTATGGGCACTGATTGGATTGTATGTCCAAATTACAAATTTACTAATAAAATGTGCAAACTGGCATGATCTCTTTTAGGGTGATCTCGATGAACGTATCATCAAAGGTGACACCACCCTAGCTAACCCTCCTTCCATGGCTGACCACTCGACGTTGCAGGTGAACTGTGGGGTGAGTGACGACTTCGGCTTGTAATCAATGCGTCTGAGCGCATTTAGGCACTGTACACGTTCATTTCGGTGAGTGACTCGCTACTGGCATTGTGACAATCTAACCCCGCAAATGTAGGTTGCAGGGAACACTACAATCGCAAGTGCTTCGACATCCTTGATGATCAGGACGTGAGTTACCTCTCTTGGACACGAGACACGAGTCACCGGTCTTCCATAGGGTTGCTCTCTGGGAATGGAAAAGATGGGTCACGATCACCATCGGTGTGCTCTCCATCGGACAATGGGCCATCTTGATCCGTACAATGAACGTCGTCCATGCCGTCTGGGATGAATCCAGCGGCTCTTGTATCGTGGACAATACGAATCATCTTCTGCTCAACCTCAACTATTTCTATAGTGGGTTTATCCCCCTGTTTGACAGGGAAAGTTTACTCATTTTTAACCTCCTTTTTGATTGGGGTAGCCATGTCATTTGATTTCATTATTCTTCTATTCACTACTGTAATCCTTGGGAGGTATTCTCAGCCGAACGTAGGACTTTCCGGTCTCCTGTTTCGTGATGGGTTGATCTACTTCCTGGTCACGTCAATGTGTAATACCATACCCGCGGTAAGTTGTTTCATATCAGCGGCTATCCGGACGACCTATGTTTCGCTTTGCAGGTGCTCAATCTTTTAAACTTGAATGGTGAGCCCCGCCCCGCTTTTATCCTACCCCAGTGTCTGAAATATCCGTAGACGAAATGAACGTGTATGTGGTCCACTTTATCCTGTTCCTCCAACCGTCCTGACCATTCATACATCACAAAGTATTGCGACGGTGAGAGTCATGCATATGCTTTACAGATACACAGCTTCACATGCTTTCTCCAGGTCCCCGCGGCTGCCACCTCGTAAGATGATTGCAGCACTATTTTTTAACTGTCAAGGCTCATCATTTAGCAGAGCCGTTGCAGCATGCCGCGCTGTCATCCGTCTTAGGGAATACGGTGAACGCGGCAACACGTTCTCGCTGCCCTCCCTCAGTTTCATCAACAGCGCCGCCAATCGTTACAGTTTAGTTATTCTCGCCGGACCTCATTGACGACCCGCTGATGGTTGTGCACTAGGGAAAGCATCGGTTCCGCAAACCCGCCAAAGGACGAACGCATTTTCTTTTGAAGATGAAACCAGGTGCGTTTCTTGACAAGGTGGGGATGAAACGATGAGATGACGACGGTTTGCAGGACCAGGAACACAAGCAATACGTTCCAGGATCCCAACGCACCCAAGTTGCCACATTATGTCGAGTTTGCTCGAATGGACGAGACTGTCAATTCGGCAGACTCAGTCTCGAAGGCGGACGAAAGTCACGAAAGTCAGACGCCACCCAGAGGCAATGTCTTCGTATCTGCTGTCTAAGCAAAGAAAATTTAACGTCCAACTGATCAACCCATATACCCGGTTGGATATTATCTTCCTACGAGTGCTATCCAGATATTCGGCTCTCATGTCATTCCAGTACAGTACTTTTGTCAATTTCATGTCTAGAAGGAAGTAATTCTCCTAGATTTTTAATGGTATTCAATGCATGGGCATATGTGAAAAGCATCTTTCAGACCAGGATAGTCTGCTTATCTCCTGCGCGATGGTCTGCCAGCCTTCCGACGTCCTGCTAGAATTCCATGTTGATTGATCCTCTGTCGCTTGGGGATAGGATCCATTCCTTTTGACTTGCGCCACTCCTCTCGTCGTGACCCGCGGGGACCATGCGTTGAGACAGGTCTCCCGGATCCCTCGTTCTCATCAACAGTCATTCCCTCTGGAACACCGAGAGAATAAATAACAATGCGTATAGCAGAGACGAGCGGTTGAACGTGATACACACCTCCTTCTTCGATCGTCGTCGGTACAGCGCCTGAAAAAATAAAGGCATACACATCAACATCAGTCTTTTTCGAACAACCGTCCCTTATTTCCACTATCCACTTTCTACCATCCCCTTTCTTCCGAAATCCATCTGCCTCTCTCCTTGTAACGAAACAGAAAGCAGCGCGAGGGCCTGCGGTGTCACACACCGTGGGTGCAACAGACCCACGCACGTAAAGAACGTCTCTGAATCGTACTTGCACGAACCTTTGAGTTGGTCCTCTTCTTCCGCGGCGATCGTTCCCTCCTTCGTCTTATCATCCTCAGGTGGGCCTGCCTGGCTCTTGATGACGATGAGTTTGGCATTGAGTCTGTGCAGACGGGCGGCTTCCGCTGCTGCGTATTTGCCAGTCTCGCGCTTTTTGGCACGGTACGAGCGTTTAGATTTGGAGCGCAGTGATTTTGCCATGGGGAGATGGAGACGAGGTGGGAAATGGTGCACAGCCATCAACCACAATTACTTAGTCACGCTCGCTTCGTGTCATCACACTGTCGTGTATCTGACTCGAGACCAAAGAACAACGTTTCAAGCCAGTATCGGCTTGAATATCACGGTGTTACAGGGAACGTGCAGCCTACATACAATAATCTTTTGCGTACGAGCATGGTGGACGCGTGCCATCGCGGATCGGGCGATCACTCTGCAGGAGCCTCTCTGTGGAGACACGTCACGATTTAGCATAGAACGAGCACAACGAAGAACGATACTCATGATATAGAGCACATTGTTACACCTTGACGTATCGTCAGACAGAGCACCGATTGGACGCATGATACAACACGTACCGAATGAAGACTTCACCCAAGGTGCCTGTTGAGTTGCCATCTTGGAACTCCTCCGTGTTTGCGAGCTGGGCAAGCGAAGGAACTCGGATAAAGATAACGGAAAGACATCGATGTGGTCAACGCACCTGGAGGTTCATATATCCATCCGTGCTGACGAGGAAACCCTTGTATTCCAGACCCCATTTTAGTTTGACAAATACGGGCTTGCCGGTGAGCTCCTGCATGAACGGTTTAGGGTTGACTGGGTTAACCTGTCCTCGCCAGATCAGCACGCGAACAACGAACGCGAGCGGGGCGATCAGATACACACCGGCGACATGGTGACGGTGTTGGAACGAGATGACTTGCAATCAGCTTGGACTTGGCTCTTCGGACTTTGAAATCACCAAAGGTACATCCGAGTCAACATAGCACACTTTCCCTTTATTCCACTTGTTCGAGACATGTCTGACAGAGAGGGACACGTAGGGTCTGGATCTACAGACGACGATTTGTCGCTACCAAAGGCGACGGTAGCAAAGATGATCAGCGGTGAGTGCGGCAGCACACAAGACACCGGGACGCAGTAGAACTCAAGCAAACTGGCTTGTGCATTCCAGAATTACTTCCCAGTGAAGTCACATGTGCGAAAGAAACGCGGGATTTGGTGATCGAGTGTTGTGTAGGTGAACATGCACCGTGACCGCCGGTGGTTTTGCACGACTCAAGGACCGCTGCAGAGTTCATTCATCTGATCTCGTCCGAGGCAAACGAGATATGTGAACAAGAGTCCAAAAAAACTATAGCTCCAGAACACATCATTGGGGCACTGAAAGTACGTGTCGCAGTCATCACAACGAGTTTCATCTCACCGCTTGTAGCGTCTCGGGTTTGATTCGTTTACGTCGGAGGTAGAAGATGTTCTCAAAGATCACAAGCAGCAGCAAAAGGTGCGTGTCGTTCGTCGTGTCAGGGTCGCACTCGTGATGGTGTGTGCAGGATCGAGAGAAAAAAGCAGACAAGATTAAAGATTCTGGGCTGACGCCGGAGGAACTTCAAGCGAAACAAGAGGAGCTGTTCGCGCTGAGCCGAGCCAAGTTTGCACAACCTCAGCAACAACCTTGAAGTGAATAAGACGGAGAGGGTATGAATATCGTACACGTTTGACTACGTCATTCTTTTTGACCACTCTGGCGTTGGCGTAATACTTGGAGTCTCCTCCGAGGGGAATCCTCGTTCCATTCTTCCATTCCACTCTCTGGATTGACCGACAAGGACGGCAAACCTTGTTGCTCGATGATGAACGAGGCTGAAACAGATGCATAAAATGCAGCTGCAATGCACGCTGAGATGCAGGTGCGATGAACCCAGAAATGGATGTACCTCGGTACGCGTCTCCATTCTCTAGTACCAATCCGGCAGCAAGGCCACCTAGGAAGGCATTTCCGGCACCTTGACACCATGTTTTCAGGGATGACATGCAAGTAGGCAGAGGCTATACTGACCGGTGACGTCTACGATGATTGAGGTATCCTGAGATGACCAGAATGCATCTACCCACCTGCACCCCTTTTCTCGGGACGCAACGCATGCACCAAGAGCAGCAGATCGTATGATCACATAGCCTTTACCAGAAGGGCCTACGCCGAGATTAAGGAAGTGGAGCGCGGCAGACTGGACGGTGTCGCGTGTAACTGGAGAAGTCCAGGAAAGAAGAGCAAAGGCCTCTTGCGCATTTGGACTGTGAGGGTGAGTTGGCAAGGCCGCAAGCATGTGCGGAACGTGTACCTCAAGACGTCGATGGAAGCCATCACGGCTATGAGAGAGGGCAACTCCGCGGGAACGCAGCCCCGCTGCAAAGAACGGGTGGTAAGCTGATGGCATGACAAAGAGCGGGGACGTACGGGGATGGGTTCAAAGATAATGGTGGTGTCCCAGTCTACCTCGGAGATTACCTGAACGGCCCGAGTCGGCGAGCAGATGAAGTGCAGGGCTGCAGGACGAGCGAGCCGAGTGCCATGCAAATCCCGCGGGAACAGGGAGAGGTGTGGGGTGAGGGTCTCGCTAGATATGAACACACACGGTCAGGGATGCGATATGAATTGGAAGGGAGATGGCGGTGCGACTTTCTGAGATCACCTCGGTATGAAATGAGTGCGCGGTTTGTTACGCGATCGGCGTGCTCGCGGAAGAGCCACATGTCGGGGCCGTAAGAGAGGAGTTTGTGGTAGATGTGGTCAGGAAAATCGGTGCCCTTGTCGACGATCATGCCGATGCTGGGCGGGGTGAGCCTGGCGGGGATCAAGAGGAACTGCGGGCCACGACGGGAGAGAGACGGACCAGATGCGTGCCCCGATGGCGGCATACGTGCCCCCGCCACCGATCTGCGTTGGAAGGGACCTGTCGTCGTCTTCGAGGACGATGTCGTCGAGAAGGAAGAGGCCGATGGAGACAAACGTCAAGCGCATCGGAGTCGGAGTGACGCTTTGAGTTGTCGTACACACTAGCATGCAGGTCTGGACGGTCATCTACGACAAGGGCGACTTTCCCGACAGCGTACGCGATCCGTCGTTGATCGTGTTCTGGCATCGCTCATCCGCGCCCAACAGCTCTACCAGTCCGCGCTGCCCCTCGTCGATCACGGCGCCCGTGCAAAGATCACCCGCTTTCACCGTCGCGAGGATGCCTGTCGTCAGCCACCTTGCTCCTCTTCGTCGACGTGCCCTCACCCCGTGCTAGGTTCCCTGATCGGCTCCCTCCTCCCCCGTGTCCTCCTCCGCAAACGGGGCGTTCCCCGCGATGCAATCGCCTTTGCAGTCACAGACACGGGCAAACCCTACTCCGTGCGTTTCCAGCCTTGCCCCTTCCCCGCGCTCACCCCGTCGCAGACCACGCCTGATCTCGATCCCCCGCTCGGATTCAACGTGACGCACGACGAGAGCGTCGTCGCGATGGCCTTTGGCACGGGCGATCTCGGCCCGCCCGCTTATAACATCGGCGTCGACGTCATGCAACTCAAGGTCCCTCCCCGGACCACCTTTCGCGAGTTCGTGGACTCTGTCTCCAGCCAGGTGCGTTCTCGGCCCTCTCTGCCACGCCCGGTGCTTGATGGACATGCCAGCTCACGCCCGCTGAGCTGGATGCGGTGCTCGCGGAGATTCCAGAACCGGAAGCGATTCGTCGCTTTTATTGGGTTTGGACCCTCAAGGAGGCATACACGAAAGCGCTCGGGATCGGCCTCGGCTTCGAGTTTCGCCGGATAGAATACGACGTCGTGCAAGAGACCGTGACGATCGACGGTGAGCCTGCCAGGGGATGGCAGTTTCGCAAGTTTGAGGTCGCGCACAGCGGGAACAAGTACGTTGGGATGGCTGCTCGCTTCAACGGGGGACGAAGTATCAGCTTGGCGGAGCTCGACGAGGGATCACTGGTTTGCTACGATGCAGCTTCGTTCGTTCATCGGGCAATAGAAGAATTGGCTTAGGCCGTGTAGGAGAGATTACTGTAACGGTATGCTAGTACTAATCCGGGGACATGAGACGGATGATGGTACAGAGCGAAAGTATGTCTACATCAGTATGCGAGCAACAAGTCCGTGCCAAACAAGAGCTGGTCGGTAGAGCGAGTGGAAGGAGGGAGGGGAGACGAGTGCCAGACGCGTTTGGAACGGTCGTCACGTATTCGGTGTGAGCCCCAATGCATGCCGAAAAGCTCCAACGCGTCGAGTTCGGAAAAGGCTTGGAGGACGTTTGCCACCTGGTTGTAAAACTCCTAGGGACGGTCAGCACGGGAATGACGCGTGCGAGCGACGGAAGCGACTTACGGCAGAGGGTGGCTGGAAGAGAGTCTGCGTGGAGACGACACGGAGATAGGCGAGACGAGGGAGATGGCGGTGGAGGAGCTGGAGAAAGGAGATCGGAGACGCGCTCGTGGCCGCGGCGAGGACGAGGACGGGCGCGGCGGAGCGGGCGAGGAGGGAGAGGTCGTCCTCGGTGAGAGAGGTGCCGTTGAGGTGGATGGTAGATACGGGGCGACCGGGTACGATTAGGCTCGCGGCGCGCGCAGAGCCGATGAATTGTTCCAAACGAGGTATGGAGGAGAGGGGGAGAGAGGGGAGCGGGGTGGTGCGGGGGAGGATGGTGGGAATGGAATCCACCTCCAGCTTCAAGAGGGACGGGGTCTCCTGGAGGAAGTGCGCGACGTCGTGGTCAAAGGCAAAGGTGGAAGCAAAGTGGACGAGGTGGGGACAGGCGACATCGCGGACGAGCCAGCTTGCGTCCGAGTCGACGCCGAGGTGGAGGGAGTGGAGGTCGGACATGTTGCGGAGCGCGACTGCGAGGAGGCGGTAGAAGCTGCGAAATGCGGAAGACTTTGTGTCGAGCGCGATGTAGAAGGAGCGGACGTGCCGGGCGATGTGGGGTCTGCGGGCGATGAGGGGGACGACGGCGAGGTTGCGGGACCAGGCGGAGAGGGAGAGATGGCGGTAGAGCCGGCGCTGTGCGGGGTGTGCGAGGGTGGTGGAGGTGCGTGCGAGGGCGGCGAGGGCGGGGTGGTCGAGGAGGGCGAGGATGGCGTGGAGGAGCTCGAGGGGGAGGAGATGCATCGTTGTGTGTCGTGACGGGTCGGTGGCTCGTCTTTTGTAGTGGTGCATGACGTAACCAGGCCATGTCCCTCCTCGTCCGTGCTCGCACGCGGGTGCGGTCGTTGGCCACGCTCAGCGGTGAGTGCGTCGATCCATTCCATTCCATCCCTTCATGGCCCATCAGCTCCATACCACCCCCCCACACACCCCTGCGGCCAGCTCTCCGTCGCACACGCTGGCACGGACGTCGTCCTCGCAGGCAACCTCCTTCCAGAGCGGTGCGTCCTTGTCTGTTCCCCACACCCCGGCTGAGCTCGCGCCATATCAAGAAAAATATCCAACGTGTTGTCCTTCTTCCCCATCAAGGACGCTTCCGGAACCACACAGCTCGTCGTCCGCCGCAGCCCAGACAATCCTCGTCTCGCCGCCCTCTCACGCGTCCCTGTCGAATCCTCCGTCCTCGTCCACGGCCGCGTCTCCGCACGCCCGGACAAGGACCGTCGTTCCGTCCGTCTTTTTCACAGCCACGCCCTGCCCCGTCTGACCCCTGCAGTCTCCTACAGGCGACGTCGAGGTCCACGTCCGCTCCTTCACCCTCCTCAACCCCGCCTCCCCCGTCCTGCCGTTCTATCCCTCCGACGAAAACACCCTCGTGCGTCCCCTTCTCTCCCCCCCCTTGCACGCTCACTTCCTCCCAGGTCAACGACGAGCTCAGGGCCCGCTTCCGCTATCTCGATCTCCGCAGGTCTGCCCTCGCCAAAAATATTAGACTCCGCAGCCACGTATCCCGTCTCGTCCGTGATTCTCTCCACGCACAGGGCATGTCCTATCACGTTCGTGATCGGTCCCAATTCACGAACTCTCTCCTTAGGTTTTCTCGAAGTAGAGACCCCTCTATTGCTAAAATCTTCTCCCGAGGGCGCAAGGGAGTTCCTCGTTCCTTCTCGTCTGGGCAGATCTACCTCACAGCCTGTTCCCAATCATACCCCTCTCTTCTTCTCCCTCCCACAGTCTCCCCAGCAACCGAAGCAGCTCCTGATTTGCTCGGGTGCAGTCGACAAGTATTTCCAATTCGCCAAATGCTTTCGCGAC
>JBBPLQ010000005.1:0-121639 GCA_038089855.1 Royoungia palumana | reverse complement strand
TTCGCGACGAAGACAGTCGCAAGGACAGGCAGCCCGAATTTACTCAGATCGATCTCGAAATGGCCTACGTTTCCTGGGGTCCACCCCCCAGTTCCCAAGACCATGTCTGGAAAATAGGCGGTCACGAGGTTCGATCCACAATCGAGTCTCTCGTTCGACACGTTTGGCAACAGGTAGAAGGCCTTTCCCTCCCGACCTCGTTCGATGTCTTGACTTACCGTCAAGCCATGGCCCGTGTAAGCTAGTCCTGCTCACTTGTCCACTCCTCGTCATATTCATCAATCTCAGTATGGATCTGATAAACCCGATACCCGCTTCGCCATGGAGGTACAGCACCCCTTCTCTCTCTCACTGCCCCACTAAGCACGTTTGATCAAAGATTGAGAACATCACTCCCCTTCTTCCTCGTCACCATCAGCTGTCGCTTGCAAACCTCGGAGAAATCATTGAGGCGCTGGTCGTTCGACCTTCGGAGAACCTGCCTTTTTTCCGCGCTAATGAACAGCTTCAGCTAACCGACGAACCCGCTGTTGTGCGTCTCAACCGTTATAGGAACCCAACTGATCGCTCACACGCTTCATACAGAACCGCATCGTCGTGACCGCGAGCAATATATTGACCTGGTTGTCCGAGCACGAGTTCATCTCCTCCGCGGTTGGCCCTGACCACCATACTTCCCTGAATGACGTGCTGCGGATCAACGTGGGCGACACCGTATATCTCGCTGGGCGTCGTGCGGTTCCCGAGGTATGCCTGGCCGTACAGACATGTTCCCCTTCTCACGCATACAGGGTGGATCAACACCATTGGGTCGGATACGTACACGCTTGTCTGAATCAGCGCAAAACCTTGGTATGTCTGACGTTATCTCCGCTGATTCTGCTTGTTCATCCTGTCTCAGGCGATTACGTGCCTCCTCCTTCACCACACTTTTTGTGGGTGACTGAATTCCCACTTTTCACCAGGTCAGATCCAGACAAGGAATTCTTGGCGCATGGTCGATGGACTAGCACCCACCATCCGTTCACTGCCCCCATGTGGCAAGACATCAAGGCTATGTATGACGGTCGCATCGACGAGGTTCGCCACTTTCCTCCGGCAGAGGTTCTAGTTCCCGAGTGACACCCGATGATTCAGGTTCGAGGACAGCACTACGATCTCGTACTCAATGGTATCGAGATCGGAGGAGGCTCTGTCAGAGTGCATGACGCTGCCATGCAAGAGCACATCTTGTCCCACGTTCTCCAGGTAAGAGACGGTCGCTCGGCCGCTGAAACTTTGCATGACTAATCACGGCGTTTAGCTTAGCGATGCAGAAAAAGGCACTTTTGACCACCTTTTGCAGGCCCTCAAGTGTGGCGCCCCACCACACGGTGGCATCGCGCTTGGTGGGTGTCAAAACCCGGGGCAAATTGAGATGCTGACGTGTGGTCCACCCAGGATTCGATCGGTTGATGTCCATCCTTTGCAAGACGCAGTCGATCCGAGACGTGATCGCCTTCCCCAAAACCAGTGCTGGTACCGATCCTCTTTTCAAAGGCCCGGCTGCTGTCAGTGACGATGTACTATCTCAATACGGCCTCAAAGCCATGCGAGCTAGCGAGGCCTGAAAGGTGTAGGTAGAAACCTTGATTTCCCCTCGGCCCACCACAGTCGCTGTCGCGTGGGTTGACACCATGTCGGTAGTTTCCTGGGAATTTTTGATCATCATTGAGAACTAGCCACGTATGTAGTCCTTGCTGACGGTGCAACATACAGCGAATGATGAGGGAAGGTACAAGACTTGAGCGAACTTGGAATGGTATTGCACCTCGAGGCGTCCAAATCATCGTCCGTGCCTTGCACGTTCCGAGCATCACGGGCAGCTCCCACGCGGTGTCCTGACATATAACCGATCGATCGCTGTGCCGCCATAAAATGCGGAGAACAGGCACCATACTCACGAGAATACAGGACCAATCTCGCTTTTCAGTGTGCTCATTACATTACACATCTTTTTCTTCATTCCATCTTAAAACGCCGTATGCCTCGTATCACTGCGCTGACGCCGTCCTTTGAACGATCATAACATCCATGTCATTATCGTAACCAGCACACCCAAATGCGACTCAATCAGAAAGGTGCCATCAATCTGACTCATACCGACCCGATTCCAAGAGGATCGTGCGATCCGACTGAGCGTCCGGAGTGAGGCCCGGCTCCATCGTCTGATCATGGTCATACAAAGGGATGGAAGTGGCAACCAATGAGGTAGAATGACGTGGCGTTTCATCACCCCGCGTGTAAGGACTTTCACCATATCCGAAAGTACCCCATTCTGTTGATTGCTCTGCAGGTGGCAAAGTGCTGCCGTTCACATCGGCGGATGACGCTGGTCTAACCTCTGATCTACCCGTTTCTGTACCCTCGCTCGAGTGTATGACGTGCGTTTCGTCGATCGCCGACAAGACGCTGCGTAGTTTTGAATCTGATTTGCGCGCGTGGTGACCTGCAGACGGAGGGTGGGATTGGCGACGCTTGAGAGTCGCGGCCGGCGACGTTGATCGTGGAGGGGTGGACGAAGGTGATGAAATGTCACTCCATTCCGACGACGCGTTGGGATGAAAGCTGCTCGTGGGGACCCATGCATGATGACTCGTGATATCAGGTGGTGGGCTACTGGAAGGTGGCGTATTCGCCAACGGACTTGGAGACGGAGATGGAGCGTTGGCGATCACGGCGAGTGGGGGGAGAATGGTAAATATCTGGTCCTCCGATTGTGGTGGCCCGTATGCATCGAAGGGGTCCGGAATGGACTGGAGCATGGGTTCTAAAATAGGGTCGGAACTGAAGAAAATGAACATGGATGCGACACGTATGAAGCGTGCAAAGCGCATATACGTACGCTTTTGCAGTGAATCTGTCAAAAACGTCCATGGTAGAGCGCACCGCGACGCAGACCTGAGAATTAGGGTTAGAAGAAGACACGGCCTGCGCCAATGAACACACCTTGGCTTGCACTACGTTCCATACCTCTTCCTCGTGCTCCATAATCTCGCGATAATGTTGGGCCTTTAGGTCATCAAGTTCATCAACCTGTCGTTGTAGAACGGACAGTGCTTCTCGGAAGCTCTGGAGGTCTGTGGGACATGAGTAAAATCATTGATGCATGAAGAATAACATACTCCTCTGCTTCCTGTTCATGTTGCTCGCTTCTGTTCTACGGATGATTTCGCTCTTCTCTCGCAGCGCTTTCTCATACGAAGCGGAGCGTTCCTGTCGAAAATTAATGATACCACAGGCGGACCAAACAAGATGGCGTACGTGTACAATCGTCTTGTATGTGTCCAGGTGCTGACGCAAGGGTCTCTCAAAGCTTTTGTCGAGTGATTCCGCCTGAGAACAAGGTCAAAGGCGCAAATACAAGGTTGAAGCGAACATGACGGACTAGTACGTGCCAGTGGTTGCCAATAAGATGGTGCAAGCCAGAAGAGGCCTGAAGCCTCGTTCCTGCTTCGTACGATGGACCCTTCAAACTGCAAAATAATTGAGTATATTACGTCTTCTGCCAGCAGGGATACTTGAACACACCCAGAACATCTTTCCAAAGAATCTGCGAATGCTGCGGTGGCTTTGGACATGTGGAGTAGTGCCGCGCGGTAATTCGCGCTACAGCTCATAAGCTAAAACCGGTGCATAAGAAGGTCCCGGGTATTGGAGCGCTGCATGCATACCTCATCGTAAGCCTGCAGGCTTACTTTAAGGTGGGCGCGAGTAATAATCTTCTCCGGGCCATCGACGCCAAAGTTGATAGCAGAAACGTGAGTTGCGTCTGAGAAGGTGGGTGACGGTGGGCCCGGTGAAGTCGAACGCTTCGGGGACAAGGTGAAGGCACGAAGAGAGTGGTTTTTTCGAGGCATAAGGCAAACCGACGAAGTATTTGCGGTGGTGGACAAGCCAAGGTCGACATGCTTGCGCCTCCCTGTTTTGGTAGTGGCCGGATGACGCACGGCTCAGCTCATTTCACTGTACATGCACCGTCTGTATTGCTATCTCTACTCTCTAGTGTACCACCCCGCCGAACCACTGCAACGGTAGTACGACTGTAACGTAGATTCAGTATGCATGTGGACTGTCCAAGCACACCCAGAACGTACGCGCTCACGACTTGCCCACCGTGACACTCGACGAAATGTCCGTCATTTTGTCTGGTGCATCTCGCAGGAAGAATAGCTTCGCTCTCCGCTGCTTGCTAGTCCTGCGCTCGCCTGCCCTCTGCCTGACCTTGATGTCCTTCAAATGCGGAGAGTTGACAAAAAATTGCATCTCAATGCCCGTCCGTTGAACGACATTGCGTACGACGAACGATGTGTCCGGACCGCGGCGCCTGACCGATATGAGCACTCCAGAAAAAATGCCAGGCGCGTGTTCAGTGGTAACGGTGAGCACAGAGCCGGGAAGGAGACGGTCTGGATGCCTCCGGGAAAACAAGGTCGCGAGCCATTCGCGCTTTTTAGGCTCTGGCAGACTTTGACGCAGAAAAGTCATAAGACCTTTGCCTTTCCGGAGAGCAGCATGTTGGCCAGAGGGAATCGGGAGAGAAGGCGGGAGAATGGCAGTTTTGGAAAACAAGTAGCTAGAGGACGTCGCACTGGAAGACAGTAGCCTTGTGATGGGTCTGCAGACTCTCGACGCCATGACCGTCGCTTGCACGTACGAGACTACCAAACTCGGCACTGAATACAGACTGACATGTATGATGTGCCACACATGCACGCACGCGTTCATTATGTACAGCTGTATAATTCAAAGCAAGGAAATACATAGCAAAACCGGTCTCGAACGTGTTACGGCGGTGGCCGCTGAAACTGCACGGGAACCAGAGATACAAATCATGTAATTGCAATCTCAGGGGCGGCCTCGTTGTTCGGTTTTTGGATTAGTACCCACGTCCCCGCCCTCTGGAAGCAATTGATAAAGAGTTATCTTCGTGGCATGGTAATGACTCACCTCCCGCGTGCACGATAGGGATTATATCCGTAGCTCCCACCCCGGTATCCACCTCGAAATCCCCCTCTGTACACTCCCCGGCCCCGACCTCGGTTGAAGCCGGGGATATTAGTACGTTTAGTTGTTACCTGTGATGATTGTTCAGTGTCTTCCATGATCCTGTAATACGCGAAACTTACTTTTATTAGTCGTCCGCGGAATAGCGAATTGTCCATTGCCAAAGCAGCGTCTATAAATTCCGACTCGGCGAACTCGACATAGGCAAATCTAGAGCGGGGGCAGTTGGCTAAACGGCCAATCTATCAGAAAAAAGGAGGTGAGCACGTACCCTTTGGGGTGGCCCGTAAATTTGTCGCAAAGAATGGTAACCCGATTGATAGTGCCGCATGCCTGGAAATGTGACTGGATCTCTTCTGGAGTCGCGCCGTAATCGACCTGACAATGGCCATTTGAGTGAAGCTGAAGGTGGCCAGATGACCAAACCCACGTTGCCAACAAAAACACTTCGACTGTCCGCAACCGCCCTGTCTTCTTCAGTTTCCATTGGAGCACCCTGATCTGCTCCGGCACCGCCGACAGTATTCTGTGACTCCGCTGCTGCTTGCAATTCACGCAACTTTTTCGCTTCCCGCTCCATCTCCTCCACGCGTTGTTTCATCAGCTGAATTTCCTGCGAGGATATTGAGTAAGGTTCTTGAGTTCTGCGACGAAGAAAACTGGAATACCTTGGACTCGGCTTCCTCGCCATCGTCAATGATGGGATCAGCGACCCCGTTCAGAGCTGCTTGTGTCACGTCAGTGTCCGTCATTGCACGTACTTGCGCTCGCCAAGCTGTGAATCAAAGTTTGCCTTGACGAAGGGGTTCAGACTGCGCCACAGGACAAGGAGCAAACAAGGGTACACAACTATTTAGGTCAAATCCATATGGTCACTCGAAAGTTTGGTTCCTCACCAACTTGCGTATGGTGCGGTTGCGCACTGTCCATATAACCAAATCTATCGTCGCCAATCGACAGGGAAGAATCTGCCTTGTTGCTCATCTGGGAACCACTTTCGGACCCCATCATGGTATCACCAACCTTGTGTTCGAAGCCGCCGAGTTCCGCGTGAGGGTCGAGGTCACCTTCGATACCGTACGTGGACGGGCATCATTTTATTTACGGTACCGATGGTGACAGATCATAGAATTGCCATTGTTGGTTCCTCCTTTTGCAACAAGACCTCGTGCTTGTCTCGAGCGCTACTTTCCGAAATCCCAGAAACGGATCATGGGCCACCTGGTCGCTCCAATCATGTAAGCGTTGTCCCCTACTCCTGAGTCCCATTGATTTAATCAGAATATTGCTTCGATTGTGAGCGTTCCCTTGGCAAGCACCTTGACGTCTCAGTCTCCTTAACCTTAGTGAGATTTGCCTCCTTATCCCGCACGCTCTCACTCTGGTCCAGGTTCAGGAACGTGCGCAGTGGTCGAACAACGTGTGTTTCGTGTGCAACGTACTTCTCGACGACCCCGTGTGGTGGAGCCAATGATATCCCTTCACTCTGGGGTATTACAGCACAATAGATACCTTTGGGAAGCGCACCGCATCGTCACTAGGACGCATGAGGAAGCTATCAAAGGCGAGGATAGTAATTTAAGGTTTTTGACTAATCAACCACTCCACTGCTTCTGAATTTGATTGCTTTATGATAAGAGGAGGAACAGGGATCAAATGATCTGCCTTTTGCGCACATTTTCAGCAAGTTTTCCATAATATTTGCAACGAACTGCGAAATAAGTATGGCGGGAGTTGCCGAAGGGTAGTGTTCTATTTTTTTTTCTGATTCTTGGGGGCGTGTATTTACCGAAGAGTTCGCCGCTCCGACGATTCGCCATGTATTGATACCTGGCTCTGATGTTATACCGTCACTCTGATGATATGAAAGCGAACATGGTTGCTGGGCGGCAAGATACCTCACTTGAATGGCCGTGTGATAGAGGCAGCGGAACCGATAAATTCAGGCTGGGGCAACCTTGCACCGTTTAGCATGTTACTGAGCAGGCTCGATATTTTCTAGTATATGATTCTATTGGAGAGGGCGCTACGCCAAAGGTGGTACTTCACTACGGAAGACAAGTGTCCTAAGGGTCGACGGATTATCTTCTGGACCCGTGGTGGGGGAATTCGTCAAAATGGACGTATCGTCAACAAAGTGGGTGGAAACGAGGCTGCCCATTTACGGTGTGGGATGTCTAGCGTGACACACTGTGAGCAGAGGGCGCAGAGAAGTGTCGGTGGAGAATGGATGCACACCAATTACGCAGAGCGCGTTGGTAATCCCAATGCTTCTGATACGATTTGCACGCAAACTTATTCTTGGGGCCATATAGATTCCGAGACTATTGAACACGCCCCACGGGATCCCCTGTTTTCGAGGACCAATGCTCAGAGGTACTTGATGTAACTCGGAGGGTCTAGAGTAGAGCATTAGTAAAAGTTCTAAGCCGATGCGTAGCTCGAGCTCGTGAGCCAGGCCGACAAATGGAAGCCCTGGCGATCAGGAGTTGGCTAGTGTGATTGACCTGTTTTTCCCAGTAGAGACTAAGAATTTGTCCATTTTGGATGTGAGAGGGTGGTGACAGACAGGCACTCTGCCCTTTTTCGCCATCGTAACCTCAACTTCCATTGTTCTGCACGTGTGGTGGATCAGCTGATGCGGCCAAACACTGCACTAGGGTTAAATATGTCATGTCAAAAAGGATTGTTTGTGACCGGGGAGGATTGTTCTCCGGTCTTAAATGAAAAAAAAAGTTTCCATGGAACCTGGGTTACCGCATGACTGGCTCCAGCACTAGGACAAAAACCGGATTTGAATAGCAGAGATTGTTCCTTAATAATGGGGGTGAAGTAAGTTATGTGACCACAACCGATGTATGTTGCCGGGATTCCATCGCAAAAGAACATACGAGGCGCAGCAATTACTCTTTACGGGAACGGCTGACGTGTTGCTTTGCACCATTGCCCGATCGAGGGAGGAAGCTTGGCACCCCAAGAGCGAGAAAGCGAGGCAAATAATTAGTCAAACGGGACAATATTCAACCCGCTTGGAGGGTGGCGAAGGCAGGGTTAGGCGTTCAGTGGATGGCTATGATACCGCGAATCGGAGTGTTCAACGGAATCGGGTGAAAGTGTGGTCCGAAAAGCACTCGATACGGTGTAACTGTGGTGCCAGTCACAGCAATGTCATTCATTTCCGAAGGCGTTCTTATAAAAAGACAGGGTAAAAGACACATCGGATTGCGCGTGCCTCATACATACCTTTTCCACCCACATTTTTGTGCACCGGACAAGACACCGGTACGTCGGCATTGTGTACTGGTTTGTTGCACGAGGAGGAGGACTGACCGACAAGGATGGCTGTGCAGCTTATAGATGGACTGGCTTAGTCATCCGTGGGGACCCCTCACTCGGCCCGACCCGACAATAGTCGTCCGACGATATCTCGAAAGACATCGGAGTCATTATCCACAACTTGGACCGCCTCGTCCTCAACACCCTTTCCTCAGCCACGACTTTTACTATATGACGCACCAGTCGAAAAAGAAACGCATCGAAGACGAAGCTCTATCCGGCGAAGCTGGCTCCAAGCCAATCCAGCTTCAGCGCAGGAGGGTCTGGCGCGCATGCGAAAGTTGCAGGTTCGTATCACATCCGTCCGCCTTTACGCCAATCTCATCCGACCACAACACCATTTCTGACTCGATCATCGACAGGCGCAAGAAAATCAAGTGCGATGGCTGTGAGCCAACGTGTGCCCAATGCCAGTCGTCTGGTTCCCAGTGCACCTGGCTTCAGACGAAGGACAGGGCCGCCCTGAGTAGACAGTGCGTTTTCGTCCCGTATCATGCCCCTGTATATCACTCACGTTTCACCAGCTATGTTCAAGAGCTTGAAGCACGTCTCCTTCATATGGAATCCCTCTTTTCTCAAATCACACCCGTCCTTGAACAGCTCGGGCCCTCCTTAGGTGTTTCGCCCGCAACTGGCCCAACTTCCACAACTGAGAATGCCGGGGAATTTAATCTACCTCCTGCATCGGCAGTTCTTCAGGCCATGTCATCCAAGGCCGCCGCGGACACCCGCACGGAGGGCAGTTCTTCGCCTGAATCGTCCTCTATCAAGATGGAAGATGATGTCTCCGAGTCTTTTGGCCAGCTCGCCCTAGACGAAAATGGCCATCTTCGTTGGATAGGTGGTTCCTCCACGATGTCTTTGATCCAGTCTTTCCGCGCCCTGACGACGAACCCGCTTCACCGTGTCTCCCCCATGGAAGACGACCCACGAGCACCCGGCCCTAGTGCAAATAAGCTCTATTTCCCAGCATCAGTCTTCTTCGGGAAGATACGGGCTCTTCCCAGTGCAGACGAGGTTGAATACCCAGATGAAGACTTGTGTGACAAGTTGGTAAGCTTAAGATATCGTTTGGTTATCCCGGTACTAAATATGTTTTTTTGGTTATCAGATCGATGCATATTTTGAACGCCTTCATTTTTTGATGCCCGTTCTTGATAAGCCATCGTTCGTAGCCAGGTACAAACGTCTCATGGGAAAGAGGAGCGATCCGGCATACACCCAGATTGAGGCACCATTCATTTCCATAGTCTTTGCTGTTTTTGCTTGCACTGCACGGCTTGTCAATGACCCACGTCTAGCGAGCGATCGCCCGGACGACGGTGGGATTGGTATGAGCTACTACGAGAAGTAAGCTTGCCTAGCTTGCGTTCACTTCCATTCATCCACTGATTCGCTTATCAGGGCCTTGATTCTACACTACATCAGTCATGCATCGATTCAAGTGCCCCACGTTCAAAGTTTCATTCTCATGTCTTCTTTTTTGTGTTCTATTAACTGCCTCCCGCAAGCTTGGCTCCTCGTGGGGCAAGCCGTACGCAGTGCACAAGACCTGGGATTGCACGTAAGTATTGGCTATCAGATCAGTGATTGTCACTGATGAGACGGCAGCGTTCGCCACGCCGACTATCTATATCCTCTGTCGAGAAAGAGACCCGACGCAAGATATGGTGGAGCGTGTACTGTTTAGATCGCATGCTGGCAGTTGCACTTGGCCGCCCACTCGGTGTAGAGGATTCTGACTGCGACGTCGAGCTTCCGGTGGATGCCGATGACGAATGGTTGCCCGAGTATTTCACTGGTGCCCAACTCTCGCATAAGCCTCCGTCTCTCATGGCGGGCACTATCGCCTTAGTATCCCTTTACCAGATCGCTGGTCGAGTCCTACGGCAAGTTTACGCAATCGATATCTGCAAAGAGTCACTCGAACCGGAAAAGAGGGTGGAGTTACAGTGTTCCGTGGAGTCGCTCGACCTGGAACTCACCAGGTGGTTTGACGCGCTCCCTCCCTCTTTCAAGAATGCGAGCACCAGTGACAAACATATGTCCATGACCGTCGTCTTATGCAGCCACTACTATTCAGTGCTTACAACCCTTCATCGCAATTTTTTACCACTCAAGGCCGACCAATCTCTTGGACCCAGTTCAACCGCTAGGGCACTCTCATCTGCTCGTTCATGCATCCGCCTTGCGCCTTCAATCAATACCTTCGTGCCAACCTCACATCATCTTGCCTTCTTTATCCAGCATCTCTTCAGCTCTGCTGTCGTTATCCTTTTGTATGCCATGCATTCCCCGGATTCGAAAACTGCGGCTACCGCGATGGATGAAGCTAGAAGTTGTCTCCCGATCATAGAATCATGGGAAGGCCACTGGCCGGGTGCTCGTAAATGCAAGGAGTTACTTGTTGAGTTGACGAGCACCGCAGACGAGGCCATGAAGAGCACTGGTGCAGACACATCTCCAGTTCCTATGGCTGCTCAAAGTGTCGCACCGGCAGCATTAGAATCCAGGCGATCCCTTGCTTCTTCCTCCGGGCAGGTGCCCACCATGAATCGTCCAATCAAGATGAAACCAAGGAAAATCAGCCGGTCGCGTGATCCAAATTCTACGCGCCGGCCTCCCCTCGCGTCACCCTACCGTGTTGATTGTAAGGAATATACGCGTCTGGAGATGGCGCTTGCTGACTTGTGATGGTTGATAGCACAACGTAACAGGTCGACATCCCGCAAGAGGGGACATGACGAGAGTGAAGGTATTGGTGGTTCGAATCTGCCTGGTTATCCCGGAGCTTTTTCTAGTCCGCAGTCAATTGCAAAACCCAGCCCTCACAGCTCTCCGGCCTCCGTTAATTTACCGTCCCCGTCGATGTCCAATGTAGAAACGACGCAGCAACGAGACGGGAGCCCTCACCGTATGGGCGCCTCCCCCTATAGCTATGCAGGCGCGCCGCTCTCGCCACTCCATGTCCCTTCTCCACACGACTATGGAATGCATCATAGTCCTCTGGCATCTGGCGGCAGCCACCAATGGGACGGCGGCCCGGGGGATCATCGTGCCGTTGACATGTACACCTCTGGATCGCAACCCAGCTCGCTCCCGTATGCTACATACGAACACTCGTCGTCCAGCATTGATCCAAGCTGGTACAGTCCCTCGGATACTGGGTATACCCAACTCTCGACCACTCCGCCAACCTCTTCATTTCCTGCCCCCGGACTGCCGTTCTTGGGGCTCGACTATATCCGGAACTACAATACAAATGGATACTCTATAAGTGACCAAGATTCCCTTTGGCAGACATTCGATGCGGGAGCGTTTGGAATCGACCCCGAACTTCCCTTTACTTTTGGTGACTCTTCCCAGGACAATCACGAAGGACAGCCATCTCCATCGCGATCCCACCCGTAAGCCCAGGTAGTAAGCTCGTATGCACTCTTCTGTAATTTCTTGGACCCCATATGCACATTTTCTTATCTTCTTCTCGTTTCCCATCTGCTCGTGGCCATTGTATCCATATTCATCGCTGACGACCATTCTTACCCAACAATACTGTATTGTTGCTTTACTCATTAGGCAGCATACCAAGCCCACTAATTCTGGCACCAACCCTTCGTCGTTTCAAGCGATACCTCTTGTGTTTTTTGTCCCTTCTGTGAACTGTCATTGCACCCGAAATCTCGCAGTAGCTAGTTTGATCCTCACGAGTCGAAGTAATGAAAGTTGTCACTAATAACTTGGGTACACGATAATGTGACGTCGGTGTGACTTGTTTTTTTTTGACCGGTAGCTGTAATAACTGGTTCCCGCGGAATGAGCTGGTGGCATTCATCAACTGGCATTCGTTTGTGTTAACGCCCAACTTGGCATTTCTTGATAGAAAGCCATGGATAACCACCCAGTGGTCCAGTTCACATCCGAAGCGTCTTGGAATCTCGTTCGTAACATGTCTCTGTGCGCGCTTCCCGTCAAGCTAACGCTCTTAAAGATCGAGCCCAGGTTCACCCCGTATGGGAAGGAAACTCTCGCTAAACTCGTTGATTTTCTTCAGGTAAACACTATGTTCACCTTCCATGTCGATCGTCCCCTAAAACGCAGGGTAGGATGAAGTATACCCTTCTGCCAGGCTGTATTATGCACAGATACCGAAAGACCAGGTACAACGGTGGAAGACGGTTGTGCCGGTTATTGGGGAGTTGAAGGTGAAAGCACGCAAGCTTGGGCTATGGAATCTTTTCCTTAGCAAGGCACACTATCCTCAACACGGCATCCCCCTTTCTAACCTGGAGGTGTGGTCGTCAATTCTTCACCTGCACTCGTCGGCTTATACATATAACAGTATGCTGTGATGGCCGAGGTCATCGGACGAGGGGGACATATGGCGTCTGAGGCTGTGAATTGCGCAGCTCCAGATACTGGTAACATGGGTGCGCGGTTCGCCCACTGTGTGAATGTTTGCTGAGACGTTCCAGAGGTCCTTGCTCGATACGGGACCCCCGAACAGCAAGCAAAGTGGCTCATACCACTGCTCAACGGAGAAATCCGTTCCGCTTTTGCGATGACGGAACGATTTGGCATGTGGTCCATCATTGTTGAGCCTGGACGTCACGCTGACGACCGGTCATGCTGCTTGTAGTGGCATCATCGGACGCCCGCAATATTAAAACATCCATTCGACAAGAGGGCAACGAAATCGTGATTAATGGGCACAAATGGTTCTCAAAAATTTCTTACTTGGTCATTACCGGCGTCTCATGGTCCCGACCCGGTTGTATTCATTAGGTGGATATCTGGTGCCGGGGATCCCCGCACCAAGTTGCATCTTGTGATGGGCAAGAGTGACCCGGAGAACCCGGATGGATACAAGCAGCAGAGTGTCGTCATTGTGCCGGCCGATACGCCCGGTGTTCGGGTCGTTCGCCCGATGGAAGTATTCGGATACGACGACGCGCCGGAGGGTCACTGTGAGGTGGTTTACGAAAATGTGAGGGTCCCTTTGAGTAACATGGTACTTGGGTGGGGCAGGGGGTTCGAGGTGAGTCTTTCTTTCCGTGAGACTGAACGTTGATGGGATACGTAGCACATTAGATTATTCAAGGACGTCTTGGGTCCGCATCCTGTTTGGTTATTTTATGCCGACTTCGCTGACTGTTTTGACAGTCCTGGACGCATCCACCATTGTATGCGCTCCATCGGTGCAGCTTCGAGAGCGCTCGACCTGATGATCGAGCGAGTGACGGACCCTTCACGCAAAACGTTTGGCAAATTCTTGCACCAACATGGTCAATAAGCATCATATGCTGTCATTATTGTACTGAAACGACCACAACAGGCACCGTGATATCTGAAATTGCCAAATCCAGAGCGGACATTGAGGCAGCACGATTGCTCGTTCTCAGTGCTGCACTCCAGGCATGTGATCGGCAAAGTAATGTGCTAGCTATGGGCTAAGAAAAGTTGCAGATCGATTTACACAGGGCTAAAGGTGCATTGAAGGAAATTGGTATTGCCAAGGTACACCGTGCACATGCGCTCCGCTCTGTCAATGGTCCGACGCTAATGGCATCACACTACATCTGAATTTAGTTCGTAGTCCCCACGATGGCTTGCAACATCGTGGATCGCGCGATCCAAGCTTTTGGAGCGGAAGGTTTGAGTCAAGATCAGGAATTGGCAAGCATGTATGCGCAATTGCGAACCCTGCGGTTAGCTGACGTGGGTGATCACATTCTATTACACGACATGCTGATAAAGCTCTCTCAACAGGGACCTGACGAAGTACGTATATTATCTTATTAATGCGCGCAAGTTTGATGCGCTCCACTTCTGTAGGTCCACATCCAGCAAGTTGGTCAAAGGGAACTAAAGCGAGCGCCGGAACTGCGCAAGCGCGCGGAATCGTTGAGAAGGAAGGAAGAGGCTATCATGCAGAAAGCGAGCATGAAAGCACATCTTTAGAGCGGACGCTCCTAAGTCGATTAGTATATACAAATATATGTGGCCTAGTGACTTGACTCAGACCAAAGCACTTACAAACCCTGGAAGGCCGAAAGGAACTCTGTTCGCTCGACTCTCGATACTCGGCGTTCGACCCAGAAGCCAGCCCATTTTCTTTGGAGCCAGCCGCGACTCGTCCCACATGGCCATCGGTGACGAGGTGCCTTCCGAAGGACCGTACGATGTGACGCCAATTCTACACTCTCGTTATTTTATTCTTCCAGTGTCAGCTGCTGTACTAGGCGCACTGATTGGTGCAGTCCGAGGTTCGCGCCGGGCATCACTGCGATTCCTGGCTGAGAATGCGCACCGACCACCTAGGACGGTCCAGGGATGGTACTTCTACAACAAAACCAAAAACTACCGAAGAATGGCTGCAGGACTGCGGGATGGTGGTCTGAATGCTGCGAAACTAGGTCTTGCTGCACTGGTTTGGGTGGGAACCGAGGACAGGGTAGAACGGCTAGGACAGCCATGGGCCGAGGCGAAAGAGGTGGGTGCCGGTGTAGGCACAGCAAGCATTTTTTCACTCGTGTGTAAGTCGTCTCGCTACATACATGGTATTGACCCCGAATGCGTGTCGTTCTAGACCGGCTTCCATGGCGTTCGTCTCGTCAGGCCCTGTGTCTCGGCGGCGTAGTGGGTGGTGGAATGGGGTGCCTTCGCTGGGCTAGGACGTACTTGGGGGCTGTCCAGGGAGTAAAGGTAGATTAAAGGGGGTCGTGGGGTTGTACATACGGCGAGGATATGTACCTGCCTGCTCGTACTTTATTGCAGATGTGACTGACTGCTCCACACTCCGATATGACAATTGCGCCCGTTGCGCCCGCTCTTGCAGTGCATCCAACACCTGCTCCTGTCTCCTCGACGGTGTCTTCGCTATCGTTCTCATCTATTTCAACGGTGATGATCAAGTTGTGGCCATCCGTACTCGAGCAACTCACCCCCCGTGCCACTGCCGACGGCCGGGAGCGTCCAAATCCCTTCGATGTGTCCGACTCCGCAAACACCATCTCGTCGTCTTCATCGCCGGGCTCCCTGGCATCACCACCGTCGCTCCTCACTCCACAGGCCAACGATCCACGTACGCAGTACTTCGCCTCGCCATCTGCTACCCTTCATCATAGTCCGGCCGTGATCCCGGTGCCAGCCGATGTTACGCCGCCGGGCCCCCTAACGCCTCACTTCGGACCTTTTCTGGCTCGCATTCCTACTACACAAATATCTCTACATGCACCAGACTTTTCCATGCGCAGCCTCAAGAAGTCACAACAGCTTTCTGACTCCATGGAGAACAAGTCCAGTCCGCCACCGTCATCGTCCACCTCGACCAGGACGTCCTCAAGTGCAACCAGCGCTGCTGTGAATACAGCTCAATCGCCTGCCCCATCGGCAACATCCAAGGGCCAAATCCATGTCAAACTCATATCTGCGCGTGGCCTCAACGTATCTTCTATACATGCACGCCCGTATGTGGTTGTTCAGTTCGAGCAGAACGAGTTCGTCAGCCGCGATCCTACCGAGGAAACAGACAAGGAGGTGAAAGGCACTGCTACGGTTCTATCCAGAACATCTTCGTCTAACGCTTTAACCGCGCTCAATGCTCTTGGCACATCGAGACCCCCTGGCAAGTCCAGCACGGGTACTTCCCCCGCGTCCTCCCGCCCATCCTCCGTCAAAGTACCATCCCCAATAAATCCTTCCGCCCAAGGCCTCTTCGGGCGCATATCAGCACACAACCCTGTGTGGAAGCACGAGGTGTCCTTGTAAGTGCCGTATGCTGATCGATTATCTCTGATCTCTCACTCTATCTGCAGCGATGTCACTTCCGAAGAATCGTTAATCGCCTTCAACGTTTATGACCGCATTGCCGACCACTTCTTCCTCGGAACCTTCCAAATTAAACCTATACTAATCCACGACCATACTGTTGACCAATGGTTCAAGTATGTCGCTCGTTCCTCATCCCCATTTTTTACATCCCGCACTGCTGTTCGTTACTCACAACCCCGTTGCAGGCTCCGGCCGTTCGAGAACGAAACCGTGAGTGGGGAGATGCGTGTACAAATCACATTCGAGCAGTTTAAGGTACGCGCCGACGGGCCACGTTGCTTCCCACCCTCTGTCATGCTCTCAGTTACTTCTTCGCACAATCGTGGTTCCTGACGACGATGCTAATCCCATCATTTCCACGTGGTAGACCAAACGAGCGCTCACCCCACGCGATTTCGAGTTTCTCAAGCTCATAGGTCGCGGGACTTTCGGGAAAGTCTTTCAAGTCCGGAAGAAGGATACGAAGCGCATATATGCGATGAAAGTACTCTCAAAGAAGGAGATCATTGCTAAGAAAGAGGTGGCGCACACGATCGGAGAACGCAAGATACTTCAACGTTCCTTGGAGTCGCCGTTCCTCGTTGGCTTGAAGTTCAGTTTCCAGACTGACACAGATCTATACCTCGTTACCGACTTCAAGAGTGGAGGCGAGTTGTTTTGGCACCTGCAAAAAGAAACGCGTTTTTCTGAAGAACGGGCTCGATTTTACATCGCGGAACTCGTTCTTGCTCTGGAACACCTACACAAGTATAACATCGTCTACCGTGATCTCAAACCAGAAAATATCCTTCTAGATGCCACTGGACATGTTGCACTTTGCGATTTCGGATTATCCAAAGCCGATCTCCGGCCTGATGAACTCACAACGACGTTTTGCGGTACGACAGAGTATCTCGCTCCCGAGGTGCTGTTGGACGAGCATGGGTACAGCAAACTGGTTGACTTTTGGTCTCTCGGCGTACTTTTATTCGAAATGTGCTGTGGGTGGAGCCCTTTCTATGCAGAAGACACGCAGCAGATGTATAAAAACATCTGTTTTGGCAAGATACGATTCCCTCGCAATGTGATCAGTGAAGAGGGCAAGATGTTCGTCAAGGGGGTGCGTATGTCCCTTGCACTACGTAAAAGAGTGCACTGAGCCGGTCCTCTAGCTTCTGAATCGGAACCCGAAGCATCGACTCGGCGCCCAGCGAGACACAGAGGAACTAAAAGAACATTCGTTTTTCTCGAGCATAGATTGGAAGGCGTTGTCTATGAAACAAGCCACGCCTCCCTTCAAACCCGTGGTGGAGTCGGATGAATCGACGGCGAATTTTGACCCAGAATTCACGACTGCTGATATTCGGGAAGTGGGCAATGGACTGGATGGAGCGTGTAGCCCAGACGAGGAGGATCCCAGTGAGGCCTGGATCCAAAGTGGTTCCCAGGGTCCATTGCACACACCGAACGGTCCATTGGGTTGCGATCGCATGACTATCTGTGCAAGTCATCCACCGAATGGGTTGAATGGTCTTACTCGGGCTCAGGGTATTCAGATCAGCAAACGCAAGAAGCAGGATCCGTCGGGGTCTCCCCTGACCAGCAGTGTGCAGGAGAACTTCCGCGGTTTTACCTACTCAGGTGGTGAAAGTGTGTTGCCCGAAGGTATCTTTGGAAGGAAAGCAGAAACCGATGATGAAGCTGTTGACGACGATGACGAAGTACCCGAGATGACAACGGAAGACGAATTTGAGGACGAGGAAAGCTTTGCGGGGCGTTACTCGAAAGGTAGAAGGGGAACGGACAACATATGAGCGCCTTCTAGACATGCAATAGGCCAGTGCTTCTTTCTATTCGTCTTTTCAAACGGATCATTGCAACTGGCATTCGGACCGGCGAAGAGATTCATGTATTGATTCGTCATGTTCTGGCTATTGTCCTTGCGATCTCACCATGTTGATGTCTGCGTACATCAGGTTTTTTTTCTCTATGTTAACACCAGATATATCGACGATGTAATTTACCCTCGTATCCCATACATGACCCAAAGGATGGTGAATTACGGTTCGAGTTCGCAGTTGGTCACCAATCGTTAAGTGCCTTGCACCCTGGTCTTGCAAGGTTCATACCACCACGAAGGATAGGGGGGAGCACCCGTCCCTTGATGATAGTGTTCTTTACGATGGACTCTACGTCATGGGGAGTAATTCGGCCATACCATACACTCGTTCCTTGGGGATTGTATATCTGAAAAATGGTGCACAGAACATTGGATCGTCGGACGAGATTGGAATGAAACGTACGATGACATTTCCCGCAAACTTGTGGCCACCAATATGAGAAATGCGTAGAATGAGGGCTTTACGCTCTTCTCCGATTGTCTTCAACTCTTCTGTGAATGCACTTTCAGGATCCGCATCCTTCATCAATGAAGACTCCAGGGTAGGGTGCTCGGAGAGATCATCCAGCTCGGTATGAACTAACCACCCTTCATTTTCCAGGTAACGAGTAAACGCTGTAATACGATCAACCAGCCAGTTCGCAGAACGCGAATACCATGCTCACTCTTCTCGAGAATGGGCGCAGCTATTGAACACCGTTTGTCTCGCCTCTTGTGTGAACCTGTCCGCGGACACAGTGTTGGGAAGCGAAGGAAATTTATAGGCCAGATGTTACTTACAGAGTAAGATGACGCTGGAGTACGGCAGGGCCCAAGATCTAAGCGGGTCAGAGCGAGACTCGGCACCCAACTTTCCATATGAGGGATCAAGCGCAGCTGTCCACAACATCTCCGCACCCGCCGGAGATCGCGGGACGTCCGCAATCACCCTAAAGTCGGGCAATACTATGACTGTCTCATGAGAAGGGTCTTCTGAGAACGACCTGTGACTGCCATTTTGTATGGACAGCCTGCCGATATCGTTTGGTGTGAACAAGCCGGCGGGGAGAGGCGCCCGAGTGCTTTCGGGTTTCGGCCCTTTGCCCTGTGCATCGGCATTCCTGAGTCTATGTTCGTTGTTCACGTTGCTCAAGAATGCTGCCAGAGTTCCCTCAGCCTCGGTGACTTCCTTGACCCAGTCCGATTGGCCGGTAGAGATGAGGACCTAGGGTAGACATGGTCTCGCGGAAGTTCTAACGTCAACAGGAAGTACTTGCCTGACGCCGATACGGTTTGACTGAACCCTGCATGTCCGACTCCATGTCGACAGATATCCTCCTAGAGTAGTCGTCATGATCTGCTCCTTGTGATTAGTACAGATGAGAAGGAATCAAGGACATCAACCTTGATCGCAAGGATCGGGACAAGACCGACAGGCGGCATCGGAGACTGGGACATCAGCTGCCCGAAGTTCCTCGTAGACCTTTTGAGCGTCCGGGGGAAGGGTGCCTGAAAAAAAGGCTTTGAACTTTGCCAGCACAGTCATAGGTATGGAGGTATGAGGGGGACGCTGAAGTTAGCACATTGGTTGTGTATTTATGTGGTAACGGCGCGAGCGAGGATCACGTCGCTCGAACGGGACTTAGTCATGATGATTTGTCACAGCTACCAATCACGTCCTGAAACACCGCCATAACCACGCCATGCTGCAAGTACACCTTGAAAGGCTTGGGGATTGATAGCTCCCTGAGGACGACAGAATGTCAGATAATTTGGACTGTTTTGACATGCGTCGCGATGATGTGATTCTAAATTGATAATAATGTAAACGGACAAGGTAGTAGTTCCGTGCAAGATCATGTGCTACGCCAGGTCCGTGACGCTGAGGCACTGAATGAGCGGTAAAGTAGAGCATGCGGAACGAAAACTTGCCTCGACCTTGTCGCCGCCACATATTCAGTTGTCCTTCTTGATCTGCGACTTGACCCTCTCGCTGTTCTCCTTCACGGCCAACCAAGACGGTCGTCCGTCCTTCTGTGTACCCATCAGGGTTCGGTAGACCCGGTCCACCCTCCTCGATCTACTCTCGGTCCAGCCGGGCCCCATGCTTTCTGAACTGTGTACCGTAGAGCCGTCATCTCGTCCAAGGAAAAACTTTGGTGAGTCCCTATGACTCTGCCTCATCCTATACAATTCAGCGAGAGCATGCATTTTTTGGTCCTCTGCAATGCTCAATGGCTGAGTGAACGCCTGATCAATGACAACAGAGAGATTCTCTGGCGTGACAAAGGTGTTGGACTGGTGGTAAAGTGAGACGAGCGCTTCCATTTTCTGGTCATGAGGAGACTGTGATTTCACCCTGGAAGAAATGCCGCGCCTCCATGCAGATGCCAGCGAGGAACATGGCAGAGAATTGCTGAGAGCCGGTCGCATGGGTGGTCGATGTTGTCCTCGAGTATTTTATTTCATTAGCACTGCCAGGTTAATTATTACATAATATGCACCATACCCCGCAATCATTCGATATCGATCGGTGTAGAATTCTGGGCACATCGTTGTCCATCACGTACGTTGACGGGGCATTTCTCGGAATGAGTTGTCGAACACAGTCCACCAACACAACCGCAAGACCATCGCCGCCGTGCCACCGCTACGTTGAGCGACTTTTCCTAACCACAGACATCAAGAATGTCCACGATCTCGATGAAAACACGGGAGGCATACGCCCTGCGGTGGCCACCACGGCGACGTATTCTACTCCGAGCAATCAAAAGCACGCTGTTACAAGCGCTAGTTGGCGGGGGCGGTATGATGTGCGGCTGCAAGCACGCAGCCATCGCTCGCTTTGTTTGTGTATTGGAGAGCGTGGTCGGTTTGGATTTTGTTTTACAATGTCTTCCACAATTTGGACCAAGCCTGTGTGTGTCCGTTAGCAAACAGAGCAAACAACTCTTTTCTTTGCTTTCCTCGTCCGTCTCGTCCTTCTCGATGGTTCGCTTCATCGGCGTCGTTGGCTTTCGTGATGTGCTTGAAACGGGCCCGTGCGCGGCCTGGTTTCTCACGCATGACATAAGCCACAGCACCTCTTTCAACGTTCGTTTTCCTACTCTCTGGCCAACGAGCACGTCACCATCGGTGAACTCTGATCACCACGGCTACAGCCCCGAGCGTGGACATGTCGCAGCAAGCGCAACAAACAGTAATGCCATCAAATATGCTGCCACCCGGCGAGGCAGAGCTCGCCCAAGCAAATTCATATTACCCACAAGAGCCAGCCGACCTCACGGGGGGATTGCCAATCAACCTTGATTCTCTGCGAGATGGACCCCCCGGGAGCAAACCGTTTTACCCTTACTCGACCCTCATTCGGTATGTTGATGCTCCGTGGACTTGGCCCGCGACTTGTCGGTCCTGGGACTCAATACAATTCTAGGTACGCGATCAAGGGTTCACCCAACCAAAAGCTACTCCTAGAAGATATTTACTATGCAATCGAATCTCGTGTCCGTATACTTTTTGCATCCGGTTGAACTTGACTTGATACTCACGCCACTCTCCTAGTTTCCGTATTTTAGAACTGCACCCTCGGGTTGGAAGGTGAGTAAGACTTGCCAAGCGCGATCTATAATTTCGTGTGCTCGAGGCGCGACCGTGGTGTTGATGTTTGATTGTGTTCATATTTGTTTGATCTACCCTCCAAAACAGAACTAAACTAACTTGACGACTTTAGAATTCTGTTCGGCATAATCTTTCTCTTAACCCGTGCTTCGAGAAGGTGCCCCGACCGCTCACCGACCGAGGAAAAGGGTCATACTGGACTGTTAATGATAATGTCGACCCGCGCACGGGAGTTCACCGCGTAAGAAAGAAGAAACCAAAGGGCAATAAAGGACGCCAGTCAGAGGAACAAGATGTAGATTATCGTCCGAACGAACCTTTTCCTGACCCCCACGCACAATTCGTCCAAGCACCCCCACCTCAGATGCACCCCGATGAGGCTGGCCCGAGCAGACAAGCGCCATATCCGCCTCCTTATCCACCCGCGTATGTCCCTCGATCTGCTAATGACTCTCGGCTGATGTGTTTGGTTAGTTTCGACCCTAACTTTCCTATGCTTCCACCTCCGCCACCCGGATTGCGGTTTCCTCCGCATCCGGCCATGCCAATAGATAACTTGGAGGCAGACGAGAACGGCAATCTTTCTTGGCGCCTGACGTTGATCAAGGAACTCAGCAATCTGCAGCAACTAGCAGTAGAACAAGAGAAGGCAGGTGCCGATGAGGAGTGGTTCCGTATGATGTTGTTGCGCATTCGCGGTGCACTCATGGCCCCTGCATACCACGAAGGGATGCCGCCGGGGATGCCGCCCCACCCACCACCTAATCCAGAGATGCCGCAATAAATAGAGGTGGAGCATATGAATAATTGGGATTCGGTTTGTTTCTCGGTTCGTTGTGTCGACTCTTCCCCTAAGCTCAGGCCTCGAATTTTGAGGCATTGAACGCTGCAACTACGTAAAGCAACTCGAGTGTTACATTTTCCTTCTGTACTTTACATGATTACATCATAACGATTGCACAGCTTACCTAAGGTCGACGATCTGATTATAAAGAATAAGCCGAATCGTATCCGATCATACCTTCGTTCTTCGCCTCTCCTCCGGATGGCACCCACTGCAGTATCTGCCATAGTGCCCGTGTCCACAGTACGCAAAACAACGGGATCCGCCGTTACTTTACCCACTGGGCTTGCGTTGGTCATCGGATCGCTGGGAACCGCGCAGAATGGAAGGTACCAAGCACTTGTGGCGAGCTTGGATACGAATACAGGCGGAAACACCATTGAGAGGCAGATGCTCGATAGGCTAATCGGAGGAGGTGCTGTCATTTTCTCTCGTCACACGCACGTATTAAACACTTCCTGTTAGCTATCACATTACCCTCCTCCTCTTACTCATCAGTACACCTCGTTCTCACCCCTGCGGAATATGCATCTCTCACGTCCGATCTACGACCACTTTTCGACCAGCTTCTCCAAGGTCTCACTCCCCTGGGCAAATTTCACTTACTGAATCTTCCCGCGGACCTCCTCGACTTTTCTCAGGAACTTATCCTTACTGGGTTCACCATTCTAGAGAGCGTCTTACAAGGCGAGACCGCACAAATCGTCGCACAGAAGCCTCTATCTACATCCCCCGCCACAATGCCAAACGCACTGCCCAACGGAGCAGTCCCTCTGAGACGGAAGGCTGATCCCGCTCGGCAGTCCTCAAAGAAGGCTCTTTGGACACTTTCAGCTCCATCCATACCATCTATCGACGCCGAATCTCTTCTCACCACTGCCGATCGCGCGCGCCCAGTTCCAACATGCGAACCTGTGAACTCAGGCGCACCCCGGCGCAAGAAGGCGTGCAAGAATTGCACGTGTGGGCTCGCAGAGATTGAGGCTGAAGAAGCCAAGTTGGACAAAGTCGTTCTTTTGGACACAGACGGTGCGGTGGAAGTCGGCATCGGTGACGCAGAGAAAGAGCGATTGATTACCGCGGCAAAGGCTGCTCCACAGGCAACGAGCAGCTGTGGTAACTGCTTTCTTGGAGATGCATTTAGATGTGCAAGTTGCCCCTACCTAGGTGCGTTTTCAACATTGGGTGTTCGCTGTAGCTCATTCAGCTTCTAGGTCTTCCCGCTTTTAACCCTGGCGAGAAAGTTGAGATTAACCTGGGCATGGATGATATCTAAGAAGGAGCCTTGTCTTCCTTCACACCTCTGGCTCCTCCAGCCGATGTACGACCAACCAGTCGAAGTTCTGTAAAATATGTATAACACGTTGAACATTCCTTTGATCAGTGGATAAAACTCGCAACCAACGATCATATAGACCTCAATCGATCTCTGCCTCGACATCCCACTCATCTCCCCAGTCCAATACGTCATCAGCTGCACCTTGCGCCTGTTTTACAAGTTCAAGCAGTCTAGTTGGATCGACACGATCACCTTCGGTGGGTTCATCATCGTCAGAATTTAGCGACTCGTCTTCTTCCGCCACAGCATTCGTGGGCACCGTGTCGTCACCACTCCCGGAATATACTTCCAATACAGATAATCCAGTTGGATGCTTGCTCATTACCCCTTCTTCCAAGTCACTCCCATAGTCACCTATCAAGTTATAGACCCCTTTGAAACCCACCGACTTGCTCACTTTCCTCCGCTTCGGCGCCCTTGTAGCGTCATTACCCCGCTCGCCCTCCGAGGTTGGGACAACGGCGCCAGATTTATCAATAACGGTGCCGCCAAATGACGATGCATCAGAGTCGAAAACGTAAATAGTCGGGAACTCCAAGAAAGAAATTCCGTGAAGAAGCTCGCTGAGACTCGAGGTCGAATCTAGTTTGTGGTAGTACGCGACATTGGGGACGCGGGGGAAATCAGGGCTTGCCCGTACGTAGCAGTGCGGAGGAATAAAACTTTTGGGGGCCTCTTGGTCGGGTATAACCATTGTCGAAAGCCAGTCTGGAAAGTTTTCTTTTTGTTTCTGTGATTTTGAGAGGGCCGAGGATACCTGACACTGAAGTGTAGCGAGAAGTGTTGCTGAGAGACTATTCCGGTGAGAGAGCATATTATAAGACGTTTGTGGTGGGGACGAATTAGATGCAAGGGTAGTGGGAGGGTAAAATATGAATTCGATTGTGAGCAGTGGGCACTTTGACCTTGCACATGCAACTACGTGTTAGCTCGAGTGCAAGACCAGCGAACAAAGAATAGTTACTTTTGATTGAAGGTCGACTGGTTCATATTCCTACGTTCCATCCCCGCCGGTAACAACTCGACATCGATACCAAGCGATTCGAGGTGCGCCATGAGTATATCTCGTTTCGATCTCCCTGTGGCTTTTTTTCCTCCCGAAGCCGTGTGGCGCATGTTGGCAGATCTCGTTTTGCTTGCGCCGACATTCGTCGTGTACCTGTCGCGAACGATTTCGTTCCCCCACTCGCCCACTTTTCTGCCGATATCTTCGAGATAGCAATAATCCCGCATCATGGTACCCCAGCCGTACGCGTTCATGGGGATATACTGCGTTTTTTCTCGCACACCGGTGCATTTCGTATCCTGTTTGTGTTTGTGAGAGCATGAGAGGGAACAGGTAGGGGTTGTACAACGGGGGCATTTGTAGCGAGCTGGAGAGGTGCAAAATGCACAGATCTTGAGGTCAGGTTGGACAGAGGATCCGGTTTCTACATTGTCAACCATTCTGTAACACCTGGTCTGGAAGGCGCGACGTATCAGTCAGAAAACGACGAACACCTGCAAATCCAGAACATGTACTGTAGGAAACACGAGGACAAGAGTAAGCAGTCAGCCCAAGCAAACTTGCCGCGACTGAAGCCATCCATCACATGCACATTTATCCTTCCTTACATGTAAAGTGATTGAACGCGACACCCATGTCAGCGCCTGCCAGTGCTCATGCATACTACGAAGTAGCCCTCTTCGGCGAGTTCTTCGCTCGCGACCTTAAATCCGTTCTCAACCGACTCACCTTGCATACCGAGTCCGCCATCCCCATGCAAACCCGCGAGATTGTGTTCGAGCAGGTTGGTGCCCATGGCCTTATCCAGCCAGGCGCTCAAGGCGACGAACCTGTCTTGCTAAGAGCCAGGAAGGAGCTCGGAGATGGCAAGGAGAGTGCATGGTGAGCTTAGGACACATCCACTATCGTGTTCCTGCCTCAACTGATATCTCAGGACGTTATATTCATATCTGAAGCCAGAGTCTGTGCGTGTGCATCCGGAGGCGACCGTTCGACCGTGGGCTGTTTGTGAGGTACTCGGGGATGCACTGAGCTTTGCTAGTGCGCTCGGATACGTGTACGGCTGGTCTGCATTTTCATCGAATAGTCACTGAGATGGAGATCGTGCTAGCTATCGCTCTCAAATATACAAACGCGGATATACTTTTCGACGTGGACCACTCGCTATCCAGATGTTCCAGCAAGAGCAGGTACTAGCATTGCTTGACTGCTTGGTCGAATTTCTTTGTGGGACTCACCGTTTGTTTACTTTTTCAAGGTTGATCCAAAGACATCGCTTCCAATACCAGCTCATGCTGACACCCTGTGGGAGGTGGAAGTCAAGACGGCTACCCAAGTCAATACTGCGGCTGCTGTCGCTGGTCAAGTGCAAATAAATACCGTCCGCTCAGCAATTGACGCGGTTCTCGAGGTTCAGTTTGTCATGAAGGGACTGTTGGATCTCAGAAGGCAAGATATTTGATTTACCCGTGTCGTTGTAATAAAGCAACCAAACTTTCTCATTTTACAACCAAGTCATTTTTATTATTGCGAAGGTACCACGTTCTACTCGGCACTCCTGTCAGCCAAAAATATCCTCACCCACTGTGTCGTGTGTTGTAGCAGACAACAATGGAAATCGATTCGTTCGAGGTGTCTCATTTTCACATCATACATAACCTCATGGTTTCCTCGGTCAGTGTTCTAACATGATGCAAACAGCGTGCCTCATGTAACGGGCCCTATATATATATATATATACAAAAGCTTCCTAGTTTCAAAGACGCGAGTGCTCATCATAGTTTCCAAACTTGATGAGATTTTAAGCCTAACTCCCCTAAGACGCCTCCCACCGAACCCTGGGAGTAATTACGGCCATATGGGCCGGCGATGGCATTCACCATCCTAGGTGGGCGGGTCGAGAACGATTCAGAGTAAGAGTCAATAGAATGGTGCTTACCCTTCTGGGCCGCAGACTAAGACCAAGATCCTCTTTGAGGGTATGGACAGTGTCGGTGCAGATAACCCAAAAAGTTTGTGCCACCATGGTATGCTGTGCACTGGCAGTCCCAATACGTCTTGTATCACAGTTTTCCCAATTCGACCACACTGAATGTCTGAGGAACGACTTTCTGGGGAATTGTTCATAGACTCAGCAAAGAGATGCAGTTGCAGCCGTTCCGGATGTTCCTGGGACAGGGCGACAAGTGATCGCATCAAGCTCGGAGGAGGAAAGTCTTCCTCTGATCTGGATCCGTGAAGCAACGTGAAACGAGTTTTAGAGTCGGAGATATCACTGGCACCAGTTTTGAAGATGCTATGTAGAAGCTGGGAGAAAGGCGTAATCCCTGTCCCACCGGAAATCTTGCAGGGAAATACAACAATCGGTTAGCTCACGGATGAGAAGGGGATGGCGTACATACCAAAATAACTTCGTCCCAAGGACCATTCTGCCACGAACTTGACCAGGTCTTGACGGGACCACGAACCTCGATCGAATCACCGACTTTCTTCGAGTGCAGCCACCGACTGACCTCGCCTCGTTTGTATTTCTTTACCCACAATTTTATGTGACCATTTTCGTCGATGCCTTCGAGGGGAGTATATGGACGTTCTACTTGAATGTCGCTGTCCTTGATGAACACAGAGCATAAGGGCGAAAAAACGCCAAATTCTTGTGGGACTGATTCAGGAGGAACAGCAAGGGTTAGAAGCTTGGTGTTGGGGGACGTGTCTTCAGACTTGACGAGGATGGCTGATGTGAAGCGGGAGGGACTCAGAGGCAAAGGGTCTTTGGGACGAGGGAGAAGCAAGTAAAATGCAGCGGCGGTGACGGAAAAGCCAGAGACGAACAAAAGAGAACGGGGCCGACGAACGGAAAACATATCGACGGAGATATTCCAAAAGAGGAAACAAGTTAAACAAGGACAGAGACACAGCCACAGGATCTGCACGGTACACTACTATCGAAATAATTCAAACTATGATGCATCGCCGTAGTCCTACACACAGCTATCCCCGCCCTGCAACGCTGGCGCTGCGGCAACCACACCCATCTATCCACACCCTCCTTTCTCCGCTCGCATCTATTGCTAATTCCCCCCTTGTCAACCCTGATGACACTCCGAACGACTTCCAGTCAAACGCTTGGGCCAATGGCCCTCTCGCCGGGTTAGGCATCACTCACTTCTGCAATACACCCTCTAGATTGTACGGCCGGCAGGCCGCTCTTGGAGACTCGTTGCGAATGCAAGTCGGCGGCGACGACCAAATGCCTTACCTCTTCGCCGAATTACACCACGCCGAAATGTCACTAGACGACTTTTCTGTTCCACACGAGGGACCTAACCCAAGGATTCTCCCCTCTTCGGCTCACGACCTTGTCGACCGTGTGGAGCTTTGCCTCGATGGCGACATCGATCCCATGGGGAGCGATACCATTGGGTTAATCCCTGACGTCAACATGTACGATATCATTCGACGATCGGACATACCACATATTGGCATCAATCCCCTGGATACTATCGGTACTACTTCGCTTTGGAGCACTAGGATTTCGTATGGGGACCCCACCTCGCCGACATCCGACAACCAGCGCAACACTGACAGTCTCATTTGTCCGACGGGTCCAAAACCCGAAGAAACGCCGTCTCCGCGAGTCATTCAGGATATCATGTCAATCTTGGTCAAACCTGCAGAACCCTCTCAACCATATTCTATTGCAAGCTCATCACCCGCACAGCTTTTTTCAGTATCGCGACCTATAACACCGAGATGTCCCACTTCTGCCAAACTTCTGCCAACCAACATTCTCGACAATGAAGACCGTTCTCTATCTCCACCGCGCCATTTCGAGGATCCGAACAGTGCCCATTCGTCCCCCGTACTGAACGCGCATCTTGGTATCGAACTAAGCGAACTCGTAGCCAGGGCGGAACGTTTCAAAAAAAAATACCCCGAGCGAGATATCGATAGGGCGTGGCTGTCTCACTTTGCCGGAAAGCTCTCGGACCGCGGGGAGCTTCTGAACGACTTTCGATGTTACGTCATTGGTTGCGACCAGCGGAACAAGCGCAGAGACCATATTTTGGTCCACATTGGAGCCCACATTGGACAGAGACCCTTTGCGTGTTCCCTGTGGTCTGTTAAAGACTAGTCGTCCTTTCATATCAACTGAGTATTCGTTCATAGTTCACTGCGCTTTCTGCGCAAAAACGAATGCAAAAGGCACGAGGCGAGTCATACTGGATTCAGGCCTTACAGCTGCGACATTTGTGGTCAAAGTTTTGTCAGACAAGATCTTGTCAAAAGGCACGTGAAACGGACGCATGGAAAAAGGGATGAAAATCATATTCGTGTCACGAAGCAATATAGGAAGAAGACGAGACTGCAGTGATGAGCGTGCAAAGAGTGTAGAGAGACACCCATGTCGAACATTACTATCATTCTTATAAGGATGAGACAGTTCACGATATGGTCTTGTTCTGTGCGTGACTGTGACTCAGTTTGGACGTAACGGTATTGTCACGTAGCCAGTCTCTTGGTTTGAGTCAACGATGTCGGACAGAGGTCGTTCACCCTCGCTAAAACCTCTCCACGATGCAGACGTGGACATGAACATCGTCGACGACAAGAAGGATATCAAGGTAGTCGTCGTGAACGGCCTTTCGCGCAATGTTGCTCCAGTCCACCTTCAAACCATTTTTGGTTTTTATGGCGAGGTCGTCAAAATCGATCTTCCGCTCTACACCAAATGTGCGAGTTCACCCATCACTTTATGTTTTCTTGTCTCACATATTCGCTGCTCAGCCGGCCAAAATCGGGGCAAAGCTTCACTTGAATATGCAGATCCGTCATCAGCGCGCAAAGCCGTATCCCACATGAACGGCGGTCAACTCGATGGTCTTGTCCTAAAAGTGGGACTCTCCGACGTTCCTATCCGCGCTCGTTCCCGCTCCCGTCCACGTCCCGCGCGCAACGGGCGGGACCGTAGGTCTTACACACGCTCTCACTCCCGCTCCCTAACGCGTTCCCCGCCACCTCCTCGCAGGCGGGTATACGAGCCACCGCGCTATTTGGATACGTATCGGAGAACAAGAGGTTATGGTCGTCGTGGCCCTCCACCCAGAGACACTTACCGCCCTTCTCGTTCTCGCTCGCGTTCGCCAGTCAGGCGTAGTGACCGCCTCCCACCGAGACGGAGGTCGCCGAGTTACGAACGCGGTGGCACAGGGTATGGAAGGGGACGACGCAGTCGCTCCAGAAGTTACTCGGTGCGGTCTAGTCGTTCCCGCTCGGTGACTCCGTCACGTTCCCGCACCCGCACTCGTTCACGCTCCCCGTCGTATTCGTCTTACTCAAGGTACAGTCGAAGTAGGACCCGCTCAAGGTCTCTTAGTCGAGGGAGAAAGAGTTACAGTAGGGAAGATATCAGAGATAGTAGGTCTCGGTCTCCGTCGTAGTTTAACTTCTTGGTATCAACAAATTGCTGTGCATAATTATGCTGAGCTCCCTATATCAATGATATTGTTGTGCCTTGGCGAATCCCATCTAGATTCACTCGCTCGAAATCGACGAGTCGTCAGCGAGAATGGGTCTATCGATATTCTGTCATTGGAAGAGTGAGGAACAGACCAGATAGTAACTCACCCATACTCGGCATCATTTCTGATAGCATTGGACATCCACTCTTCGTCCAACTCTTGTTGAGCAAAACCAGGTCCTCCCGCAATACTCAGCACCACCGGTAGCAACACCAAACCGTTCAGGGCTCCGGAGATGATTAGAGTTACCCACATACGAAAATAGTATATCTATGACTGGTTATTAACGAACGAACCAGATTGGTTTATATGCTTCACCTCTAGGAGTCGTGAACGAGTTAGGCCCAGGACAGACATTCCGATGAGTTTGGTGAAGGTAATCCCAGAGAGAACCTATATCCAGTTGTCTATCAGATTACCGGAAGACGCTTTCCAGGATAGAACCTACAGAAGGGCCGACATCGACTAACGCAGTCCACATCCGTTCATCCCTCTCTTTCTGGCCCACCGCATTCTCCACCGGTAGACTGGATCCTGTACTCATGAACGCCCTCGCGACATGCGCGCAAAATTCCACTGCAATGCCGAGGGAAATAACGAGGTTGACCAAGCTGATCGCGTTAAGATTGATGCCCCACACCGCCATCACCCCCATGACGTTTAAGACAGTCATCGCAACAACGGCTGTGACAATAGAGCCGGCCCTCCATGAACCAAGGAGCAGTGCAGTGACGACCAAAACGGCCGCTAGCCCAAGTCCAAGGATCTCTCGTGTGATGGCAGTGATGTGAGCATACTGGTCGAAGAAAACATAGTGGAGAGAATACGGGAAAACCTTATGCCCAGTATAGTCCGAGATTTCGTCCGCTATACGGTGTGCAGCTTCAAACGAGTGGATAAAGTCCGCCTGGGACCTCAGCGGGGGATGCGATGTGCGGAAATGTGATGCGACCACCTGTGTGCCTGCTTCGTCGAGTGCAAGAGCTGATCCAAATGACGCTTTTCCGGCGAGAGGACAGTCTTCATTAGTCGGAGAGACAAGCCATTGATTGAGATAGCGCATAAACTCTTCTCCTTCGGGAAGTCCGACCATAGTGATGTTCCACGCGGGATCTTGCCCATATAGACACGGTCGGCATAGTCTTTCAGAATCCGTAGGTCTACAAAATCTAGAAGGATTAGCTTTGCGGACTCGACAGCAGGACTCCATAGCAGGATCAAGCCATCTAAGAAAATCGTCGATCCAGGAAGCAGTTGGTTGTGAGATGAAGGAAGCATCAGGTCTCTTGCGTTCAGCCTCTAGAACATTGGCAATCGAGAATTCATCGCAGGTGGTGAAACGACCGCAAAGCTCTTGCTGACTTGCTCGTTGGGTGACATTAATTCCCTGCGAGACGAAGTACACAGGGGGCCCCACGTCAAGATAGGCGTCCACGTGGTTAAAGTATGCATTCAAATACGAGTCCGAAGGCAAAGCAAGTCTTTGGTCTGATGTAATATCTTAGTGGGGTGGTTGAGCAGATTGTCGGTATCACTTACCCAGACCAGGTTCAATGTACTGTACTGATATCACAGAGAGCACAAATAACCCAGAAAACACGAGGAGCACAGCGCCTTTCACCACTGGCTGCAACAGAAATGGTGCATAGTGTCTTCGAATGAAACGAGCAACCGTGCCCAGCCCCATCGGAACGTCGAGGTTGAGCGCAACACGGGATGGTAGTCGTATGCAAGGGAAACAGTCGACGTGACTAGCCTGCAAACTGTTCTGGAATTGGACCACATGTGGTTACAAACTACTCACCTCAGTTCGCTTCAAGTCAATCGTAAGTGCACTGACGAATACCGTGACTTGTAAAAGTGCGTTCAGAAGCACACTACCAGCAGCGTAAAGCGCAAAATTTCGTACAGCTGGCATCGGAACTAAAGCTCCTAATGCAAATGCCACAGTCTCCGTAACCGTGCTAAGTAAAATTGAGGGACCTATCTTCGCCAGTGTCCTTGCGACACGCTCCTCTGGAGACAGAAATAATGGCAATGATCCCCCATCGGCCGAGTTGTCGCGTGTTTCGAATGGTGAATGGTGAGATTGAGTAGGTGAGAGTAGAGCTGGCAAAGTGCCACCTTGCAATGCTACTGAGGCGCTCGCGCCATGCATCAAGTTCTGGCGATCAAGTTCGTGCACCAGGATGAAAACGTTGTCGACACCGACGGCCAGGACGAGGAATGGGATGACCTCGGCGATGATCAAGGTTGTTTTTACGCCTATCAGGGAGAAAAACCCGACCGAAGAAGACACGGAGAGAATGACCAGGCCAATCCCGAAAAGACCGAGCGTGAATTTGGAATTGACAAAGAGGTTACGTGGCAATCGAGGAAAAATGCGTGGTATGGTTCTTGAGTCGATGGATGCTGAAGACGACACAATGGGTCTTCGTGTAGATAATAGAGGGAAATTTTGGGCCCATTGCGACAATGAAGTCACTAGGCCGTCTTCCTCTCGCCCTACGATACCATTTCCCAGCGTCAAGGATACGTAGAAAAACATTGCAAGGTATGAGAGAATGACGATCTTCACATCCGTGTTGGAACTCTTGCTGATTTCTTCTTCCAGTGAGACACCTGTCGAAAACGCGATCTGCATGCCAGCCTCAGACGGTATCCTCTCGTTGAGATCGACCAAATAACTCTTGAGTGCTTCTTCCCATTCCATAGCCTTCAACCGTTCGGTGGTGTCAAGAGAGTCTGATACTACATACGTGACCACCAGCGCCCCAGCCTCCAGATACGAGGGGGTACCTTTCGTGCTCTTAGGTACACCGCCAAGCACATATTGCGGACCGAGAGGCTGCTGAAAATCAGGTAAACAGTCAACCGGAGACTGTGCACAGTGCGATACGCGGTCAGCCCAGGTTAACTCGTCGTAATTGCTGAGATCATTGCCAAACCACGCCCCAATGGACTGTATGACACATGCGCCTTGTGGCCCTGCAGGCTTAAAACACACGTCCATAAGACGGTAACCGTGTGGATGCGAACGGAGAGCACGAATTTCTTTTTCCACGTTGAACCAGTAATCAAGATGCTCGTACGAGAGGACGCTAGGATGGACAAGCATAGATGACGCATTGTTGTGGTTTTCCATAGATAAATTGGGAGCGTTTGTGACAAAAATCTGCTGCGCACGATAAAATGGTCCGAAGTGTTCGTCGAAGAATTCCTTCTGAATCTTGCTCTCGGAATCCGGGGCAACCCAAAGCCTCACAGGATCTGTTTCAATGTCGAATTCCTTCCAACCGAGATTGAGTAATCCAACGACAGTAAACATGAGCGAAAACGTCAGGAAAGGCGCGGAAGCTGCCCAAAGTCCAATGCGATAGAAAGCACGTCTCAGCAGAGTGTTCAGGCGATATTGTCGCGGTTGAGATGCCCCTATGGGATCCAGGAGTGTTGCTCCACGACCGAGTGCCCGAGATTCCGTAGAGCGTGGCCCGAGAGATTCTTCCTGGTCATGCGAAAGTGATATGGCTCCAACCAACCCGCGAGTCTGTATCCGGGGTGACAATGTAGATGATCCAGCGTCGACGGATAAGGCCATGCGTTCATATTGTTTTTCCCTCCGCCTCCGAATTGTGATTTGCAGAACGTAACCGAAAAGGAACGATGCAAGTGTGAGAGAATATACCAGAATTAACATGGAAGATAGACAGGTGAGAGAGCCGACGTGGCAAGTAGGCTCCTGACCCGGAATGGGTGTCTCAGGTAACACCTGACAGACGGTGGGACAATCGATGCAAGTACATCGACTGGCCAAATCTCCATCTGCACAGCTCCGGGGGATGGGGTCTAAACGTGCAATGGGTGGGGAAGAAGTGGAAGGGAAATTGATCTGAAAGGGACTGCCGAGATCCTTCTCGTCTCCTAAGAATTTGAGGAACTCTGAATATGTCTTTGCTCCACCTCCAATGAGGTCCATGGCATAACCATTCGTAGCTCCGACCTGGACACTCTTGCAGCTGTCATAGAAACCTGAAGCAAACTGTTCTCCGACGAAGAAGTCAACAGTTTTAACCGCGGTCTCTCCGGAGCTAGATAACTGCGTTTCTGTTACATTCAGAAAGGAGTATTGCTGTGGGGAACAAGTGAACGAGCAGAAAAATGACCTAAAATTGTTGCGACAAGCGGGACAGGATGAAATGAGGAGCTCCGCTTGCTGAAGAGAGTCACGTAGAGTTTCGACTTGGCTTTCGGAACAACAGACTGGCCCTTGGGTGAAATCACAAACAGAGGAGAGGAGGTCCCTGAAACGCTGGTTCTCGGGCTATAATGAACTAAGCCGTTAGCTTGAGCTTATTCGATTGTATAAGAACCGGAACCAACGCACCTCGATAGGCGGACCATCGTAGGGGCACGGCAACTGTTGTCCAAACCAACCCTTAGAGCCACAGGAACCCCTCATAGCACATTGACCTGTAGCATGGAGTGCCATTGTGCCGCAAGAAGCTGAATGGCGAATATTAGCCAGTTGCCTTGGGAAGTTACTCAGTTGGTCCAGAACCACGTGATCTAGTAGTACTTGACACAAATGGTGACCGGCTTGGACTTGGCTTTCCTTCCCTGATCCATACCAAGTCTTGAATCTCAGAGTGCCTTGGCTAGCGACACTAGACTGGCCAGAAACGATTGAATTACCCTAGGCTAGTGATGGCAGATGAACAGAGACATTCCAACACCGCTTTAAAACCAAAAAAGCGCTTCGTAGGATCAAAGTCGACTGTGCTAGCAAAACATGGCTCCGCCACCACCCAAATCGCAAATCAGATCTCAGAAGAAATCCTCAAAGATCCGCTCCTTAATCATGCGATCAGGCAGTTGCCCACCAATTACTCGTTCGAAATCCACAAGACAATACACCATGTTCGCAAGAATAAGGCCAAGATGGTCGCGCTTCAGATGCCTGAGGGTCTTCAAATGTTTGCGTGTTCAATCGCAGATATCATCGAGCGGTGCGCAGGTGACTGTAGGCTTCCGGCCGAAATGTTGCTTATCTTAATCGTATAAACCCTTCGTACAGGTTCACCGATGCACTGACCGTCATCATGGGTGATGTTACATATGGTGCTTGTTGTATCGACGATTATACGGCAGTTGCCTTGGGTTGCGATATGCTTGTGCACTATGGACACAGTTGCCTTGGTTCGTTTTCTCCGCTGGTATACGAGCTACGTCGTCTGAGTAGTAACTTAGTTCCAATCGATCAAACAAGCATCAAGACACTCTATGTATTCGTCGAGATAGCCATCGACTCTGCACATCTCGCAGACACCATTCGCATGAACCTCCCAAGCGACCGCCCTGCATTCCACGAGCAGCTTATTGACTCGGAGGGAAATGGTGTGAACATACCTGCTGGTCAGCAAATCGGGAAAACCCGATATCTTCGTATCCAAGGGTTTTCGCATGTCAGTGGCTCACCACAGCACGAATGTTCTGAACAGTCTCGACGGCTTTCCTCAAAAATGCCGACTCGATTGGCATTGGTTTCAACCATACAATTTGTCTCGGCTTTGCAAAGACTCAAGGAAGATCTTGACCTAGCCCACGAAGCCAATAAGGGATCGTCCGACGGTTTCTGGCCTGGGAAATACGATGTCACAATACCCCGCTCAAAGCCGCTCTCCCCGGGGGAGATTTTAGGCTGTACGGCTCCGGTTCTTGACGAAGTTGACGCACTCTTGTAGGTCTCGTATACTTGATTTAAAATAATGATTAAAGCAGCATTGCAGATATCTTGGGGACGGCCGTTTTCATCTTGAATCGATCATGATTGCGAATCCTACCGTCCCCGCGTTCCGATATGATCCTTACTCGAAGAAACTCACCCGAGAGCACTATGACCATCGCGAGATGCGCAGAATCCGGCATCAGGCTGTCCAATCTGCTCGCGAGAGTATTACCTCTCTTCATGCATTACATTGCTCAACAGACTCGGATCACATAGCCAAGCTTTCCGGTCCTACGCAACACTCCGCAACATGGGGCGTTGTTTTGGGGACGCTTGGGCGTCAAGGCAGTTTTAAACAACTGAAGGCAATCACGCATCAACTTTTAGTGTCTCGCGTTCCCATCCCCTATGTTTCGATCTTACTCTCTGAAGTGTCTCCTGCAAAACTCTCATTATTCAATCCGCACATATCGGTTTTCGTACAAACATCGTGCCCGCGGTTATCAATCGACTGGGGGTATGCGTTTACTCGACCCCTCTTGAGTCCATATGAGACTAATGTCGTGTTGGGACGAGCGATCGGGTGGATGAACGAGGCGAATGGAGAAGAATCGAAAAACATAACGTATCCGATGGATTTCTATGAAGCTGGGACACCATGGGCTGTTTCCAGATCAAAGGGCTCGTTTTACAATGCTTAGTCCCTGATACATATAGTCCAAGAAACATATAATCGTGTGTCTGTTGGTCCATGTAAATTTTTGATTTTCTTGAACGTCCTCAATGGATCGGATCATGTGCTGATCATGGTGAGTCAACAACTTGATTGCTATCCAAGGTACAGAATCTCGAACGAGAAATTCGAAGAGACTATATGCATCCACCGAACAACCAACAAGCCGGCTTAAACACTGTAGAAAAACGTCACCTCACAGGAGGCCAGGCTTGGATGACGAAACATACCCATAAGCGTACTCGACTTCATCTACCCCACCACCCGAATTGAAGGGTCCGGATGGTTCCCTCGGCATGGGGCCAAGCTCAGGTTCATCTTCATCTACGTCAACAGCACTGCCATCGTCCAAACCAAAGGGCAGCACGGGACGAAGGCCAGCTCCAGAGCTTGATCGACGCCCAGCAGGTGACTTCGGGAGGGCGGCCATGGTTTTCGGGCTCATGTGCTAATCGCCAGGGAGGTGAAACCCAGCTTAGCAAGTCAAAGTGTATGCTTACCTCCCAATTGTTCAAATTTTCGTCCGGAATATCACGATCTTCTCTACTTTCCAGTCTGGTGTCATCACCAAGATCACCAATAGACACAACACTTTCGCTGTCGCTGATGTTGTCCGTCATGTTGGATACAAATTCGGGGAGTCGATGCCACGCTGAATTCGAAGCTGAGGGTAATGGAAGTATCTGTTCATCTGACCAGCCTAGGTCGGATAAATATTCCTCGTACTCTTCCTCAAACGCGAGGTCTTCCGTAGTGTAGGGCAAGAAAATCGATGGGTCTGGAGCTTGTGAACGAGATGGTGGGAAGACATCGGCTTCGACAACATTTGGTGTCCCGAGAGGCCGAATCATGTTTCCCAAATCCAAGCCAGGAGGTAAACCTTCTAGATTATGAGTGATGCTAACCGAACGACGATGGGCTTGGGTGTGCTGGTTTGCGGCTTGCGCGCCATACCGCTTGGTGTTATCTGTCAACAGCCACGTTCAGTAGTATTTCAAGCTACGCAGGCAGAATGATTACAAAACTTGACTAAATGACGAAGAGCTTGTTCCTGTGCCTGTCCCTTTGCGTGAGCTAGCTACCGAGCTGCCAGCAATGGATGATACCTGGGCATCAGAAACATCATCGACCTCATTACCAGTCAGCCATTCATCGCGCAGATCAGGTCTACAGTTGAGATATATGGAGGTAATGACCTTCATGTTCGCTGTAGAGTTATCAGAACCCACGAGAAATGAAAATGAATGTGTACTTACATTGCCGCCATTTGCGACCACAGAAAGGCACTTGGCTCTTGATCAGCTTCAGGACATGGAGTTGCAGCATCGGATGGGGAACACGAAGAACTCGCTTAAGGACAGCCTGGAACGAGAGACAGATCAGGTATGGCATTCCGTTCTACATTCATCTACTTACAGAACTTTTGTATTGGACCAACATCCATATGCGGTGCGACCGATTTTTTGACAACTTTTGCATGATCTTCGCGAAATTGATGGCCGAAAAAAAGTTTCGCCACGAAAACTCAGTAAGCATTTCCACCTCCTCCTCGTGTTTCTGTCCATTCGGCAGTGTCTTGGATTGCAAGACGAGATGGGAAGCCGTACGTGGCCTCTCCTCCTGCATACGAGGTGCCACACGCGCATAGTGAATTTGGCAGTACCGGAAGAAACTGGTACCAATGAGTTCAGTTGATACGGGGATGATCAATCATGCTTACTTGTGGTCAGGAGAATCCGCCTTGGAAATAACTGATGCTGAAACTTCCTGCAAGCCGAACATCTTCAAGATGAGCAGTAGACAATTCGTATCAAGCAAGAGTTGTCCAAGGTGATGGAATTTCATTGCATCTAGCCGACACACTCCACAGTTGTTTGATTAGGGGTCAACAAACCACTCACGAGACGCCTTGAACCATTTGAGTGTGAGTAGCAAGATAGCAGACACAGCTTTAGATGTGATCTCGCGGTGTCGGGTAACATCTAGATCATCAAGAGTGGGCGGAGGGGGTGGAGGTTGTTCAGGCGCTAAATAAGATATTGACAAGATAGGACAGTGCATCAACTGTCGAACTTACGCGAAGCCACGCCGGGCGGGAACACGGAAGAAGTAGAAGACTGAGGAAGTTGCTGCTGACCTGTTCCGGCAGAAACGGTCGCTAACAACAATTTTAGCAATACCAGAACCCAGCCTGATAGTACTGGAAGGACGGAGCTCTGGAATTGGAAGTGTTAGCGTCCAGTGGCAATGATCGAACAGTTGCTTACGTATATCATTTCGACTCTTTTCAAGCGTTTGAGGTCGTCTTTTCTTTCTCTGAATCTCCGTTCCTCCCCACTTGATTTGGCTTCGACATAGCTAGCTTCTGCTTCTGCAATTTTTGTGTCGAGTAACGCAACATCGGCCAATGCTTCGACATTCTCAGGATCCTGGGGCAGACGTTAGACACTGTAAGCTCAAAGCGAGCGGAATCAGACCTCCAGCGTTGCTTTGGGTGATTCAGCATCACCTTCTGACCCAGGTAGATGTTCCAATCCACTTTCCGTAGTCATGCATTGCTCCCTAGTGCGCCACATCTGCCACAATGAAAGGCTCACATACATATGTCGATTGTAGAGTTTATCGGCCTCGTCGATAGCAAAGGGAACCAATCGAGTATTGTTGGGACCAAAGCGGCTTTTTCGAGAGAACGGGAACAAAAATGGTCGGTTTTGATCAGTTTGATATTGCTGCTTTTTTGGCTTCGGTGATGGTGGTGGCGTGGGTGCAGGTGTTGCAGGCTGTGGATTGGGACGAAATGCTGTGTTTTGGGTTTGCTGTTGGAATGGTTGACTCAAGTTACCAGATATTGATGAATGATGTTCCGGATCATCATGGTGATAGTGATGGCGAACCGGAATGGGTGAATATGCATGGGCCAATTTCACCAAAGGGAAAGATAACGCGGGTTTCCCTTGAATGATTTCCGCTGCGTGGATAGCTGGGTCGGGTGGAGGCGCAAAAGTTGGATATTTGACGGAAGTCTCTTGATGAAACGCTTCAAGATCGAAAGGTGTACATTTGATGGCGGCGGCTAGGAGGACAATGAAATAAACCGAAGCTGCCTGAATGAAGTGAATTCACCTTCATCTGGTACTAGCGGCAGTGATCCAAGCTCTCGAGCAAGTTTTTTCACGCGAGCGAGCTCTCTGATGCCCCCACAACATGCTAGCAAGGTCTTCCACAGGACGAGGAGGAGCTATAAACGATCAGGGTGGGTTTTGGCAGCTGTCAAAAGGGGAAACGCACCTTCTTGATTGGATAGCCTTTGGCACTCTTATCTTTCAACCCAGATACGACGTTGAAAAGATAGACTGGTAAAGGTGGGTCCATGCTCACTTGGAATCATGTTTAGCATTGAAGTCTGCTCGATGCAACCGAGTAGCGCTCACTGAGTTCATCCGCAAAATCATCCCGCTCTTTGAAAATCTCGATCAAATGGTACATCATTCCCAGATAGACTGATATCTCAGTGGTGAACTCTTCCAAAAAGTCAGATTTCTCGGCAGCGGTGATCTGAAAATGAGCCGCATCTGCATCCGAAAGCGAGCTGGTGGAGCTGTATCAGAAAGCGATGACAAACGTCAGTTCAGACGCATACCAAAGTAGATCGTGCTTTTGGCTGGCAATCTTCATAGACTCGACAATCGTGTTCAGACCATTTGCGCTCCGAACCAGCTTGCAATTTTCGTAAATCCAGTGGAGCTGGTGCTCTGGCGATGTCGTTTCCGCGAATGTGCCTAATGAGGAAGCGAAAGGAATGAATTTCAAAATAATGAGTTCGGAAGAAGATGATGACCTTGAAGCACGTAAAAGAGACGACGGGCATTCGTAAAACGTATTTCGGCGTCACGATGTTCGAGACTTTCCAAAAGTAAATCGACAAGAGTCCTCCTCTGCGCGTCCGTAGTTTCGGGACTGGTCCATTCTAAGAGAAGACGGGAAGATCGTCATGAAGCGGAGAGATCGTCGAGTTGAGCAACGAACCTCCGGGGAATGAACCTTGCCATGCCTTGAGATTTTCCGCGACCTGCGGCATTTCTACGTACGAGTAGAATTCATCAATTTCGTTCATTACGGTATCTTCGTCATCGTAGCGGAAATCATAAAACGATTGCTGTGAAACACGCGCGGGGTTAACAACCGATCGATGAGCCAAATGCACATGATGTGGCCTGCCTTGGGCTTGGGTGCAGAGGTGACCATAGCCCTGAGCTGCCCGAGAGTGATTGAATCCAGCCCAAGTTGCTGTATGCTGGGGTTGTTCATATCTTGCGCGTCAGCTCCCGGAGGAGGCGCGAACACCATGCTCATGATTGAGTCACGACGTGCCCAAGACGTTGTTTGCCAGACGCTTTATGATTCAACACGGGCAAATAGGTACAAACATCATCGACGGAGCACATGATGACTACCTGAGTCATTCGGCTTGGGTGGCACTCCGTAAGTGTGCGAAATGATGACATAATCCATGCAATGCCGGGTGGTATAAAAGTAAAAAGTCAGGGTAGACGCTTGTCAGGTCCGTTTTGGCTGTGGATCGACTCACAGTCGGTCTCGCTCTTGCCAACAACTTCTCCCTTTCGGCTCCGTTCATCGTCTGCGACAGCGTCGGTGTCGTTGGGATCCATTTACAACGCTAGACGAGGTCATCGCCGGCATCGCTCCCACCTCTGACTTCATCTCACAGCGCCCAGGTCTTCTCTCTCTGGTCATCCCTTTGGAGCAAGTCAAAAGGCACGCCTTCGTTGCGCGTTAGCCACCTTTCCCCAGCTTCTTCTCTTATTCTACTCTTTCGTCTCCGGATTTTTTCACGACTCATCTTACGACTTTTCCGCCTTCGCTCACTATTCGAGGAGCCAGGCCTATTTACGTCAGAGATCCCGTCTGCCTCCGCGTTTTCGCACTTGGCAGTCGACCCTCTGTCTTGTTCATCTGCAGATGCCAGTCCCCGTCCCACCTGTCCCTACCGTGCACCCTGTCCACAAGCGTAACAAATCTGGAGATTCCATAGTCCTACAGTCTCCTATCTTTAACCGCTTGAAGCATACGCTTCCCTTGTCGCCAGCGGGCCCACCCCCGTCCTTTGGTAGTCGTGAGCAGTGGATTAATTCTTTACCGTCGTGGAGAAGAGCCAAGACCCGCTACGTCTGGGAGACTGGTTTTGGACCCGCAACTCCTGTGGAGCCTCTTCAGGATTTTTCTAACGGGTTGGCCGGCGCGGTCGACGCGCCTGCCATTAAAGGAGCCCGCGTGCAAACGTGTATTCCGCCCCCGAACATATTAGCCAGTTGCGATTCAGAAATGTCTTCGTGCGGTCCTACTGCCCGTGACCACTCTTTTAATCCGGCGCACACTCAGGAACGCACTGAGCAGACACCAACTGGCGATTGTGCGACGTGTCCTTCCCCTGAACATCCGGAGTTGGTTCGTATATGCGCGTGGTCCCGTGATTCGGATCTATATCTCGAGGACGATGGTGGCCTCTTTGCACCCATTCTAGAAGATGATTCTCCTGAAATGGTGAATGGCGACGTCGGCTCAAGCCCCATCGAACCAGTCACTCCTTTCGGAGATTACGTTGATCGGGCAGTAGCTGCTTCGGATGCAACAGTTCTCCACGGCCACTTCGTGTCCTCCGCCTCGCAGAACTTACAGATATCCATCAACTGCGACTCTTATCCCTCTTGTCCACTTGTGGAGGCCAAGGAAGAATTGGTGGTCGCAACGAACGAGCCTCCCCCATCCGCGGCTTCGATCCAGAAACAGCTCGCCGAGCCCATGGCGGAATGGCTTGTCTCGTATGTATGGAAGGTTTGTACGAATGCGCTTGTGCTCCCTCACACGTTCGCGCCATACTCGTGAGTTCACTGTCACTTGTGTCCTAAATTATTGTTGACCAATCTCATCAGGCTTCCAAATGCGCCCCAGCTTTGTCAGCCAGTGCCGCTGCACCTCATCCCCCGAGTGCATTCATTGTTGATGTCGACACTTCTCCAGCCATCGGCAATCCTATTAGCATTATGGTACATCGTGCGGTTGCCTGTCTACTTCGGTGCGTCTGGTTTAGGTCCAGAACATGTGAAGGAACGGCGTTTTAGGGTCGAGCTACTCAACGATACATGCGAATTTGCCAGCAGCGAGTCTGCAGAGGTTACTGCGACGTTCAGGCTCATTGTCCTAGGCTGCATGTTGGCAAATAAGTGGTTGGATGACCACACATTCTCCAATAAGACGTGGTACGTTTTATCCTGAACATCCGGCATTTATTTTTCACTCAATTGCTCGTAGGCATACGATTTCTAATGTCCCCGTACAGCTACTCAACAAACTCGAGTATTTCGTCTTAGACATCCTTTCGTACGATCTGTCAATCTCTCCATCCGCCTGGTCCCGGTGGCTCAACCATTTGCTCTCCTGCCATCACTCTTTCACGGCGACCACGTACCCTCAACCCATTGCACGTCCAGCTTCTACCCTCAATGGGCTCATTCGCAAAACTATCCAGGAAATCATGGAGGCCTCCCTCGGCCTTCCCGTGAATGAACCAGTATTTGTTGGTGTAGACCAAAGGCTCAAGGAAAAACTCGGACCTACCGTTCTCCTGCATGAACCTGAGGCTTTCGACATTGATCTGGACGAGGATGGACCTCTCCGGGCAGAATATTTGCCCAGGCGCCGAGTTAGCAATGAAGACTCTATAGCTGATTACGGCTCAGAGTTCCGTCATGGTCCTCGAAACACCGCCTCACTTCATCATCCCGTGTTATCTCTGCAGGGCAGTATCAGCTTGCCGCCACCTGCTAAATGGAGCCCTGCTGGTGACGAGCCAATATCTCGTCCATCTGGTCACACCGATCAAATGTATTTGCCTGCCGAGTCCTCACTTGCTCCACGCTTTATTGGTACGGTTCCGACGGTCTGTCACCCTTGGCCCGTCACCGCTCCGCCGTATGCACCATGTAGGCACCGCCTGGACGGTGATTACGCAGTGAACGCAGTTCCTGCTCCACACTATGCGTACTGGGCTCCTATCAGTGCTCCTTCCGCAGTACCGCATCCTCAGCCTCAATGCACCTCTGCTGAGTACTACACAAGTTCTGCCCGTGAATATTCCCTCGGAAGATTTGACTACAGGCGTAATGACGTTCACTTGATATCTGATAGAACCGGATTCTACTCTCAACCGATGGCTTCCTGGACTCCGCTTCACCAATATGGTTATGTCGCTAGACAGGTGCTTCCTCCGCACCCTGCATCATTGAACTATCGATCGACTTGGATACGAGCCTGAAGCATTTCTCGCACCTCATCCAACCATGGCCAGTCAATTTTTCCGCATAGATTTTGTTTCGACTCAGCCCCGTTTCGTCATCATAAATGCTGCCCCGGACTGACATACGGTGCCCTAATTTCCGCTCTCTAACTCATGCATGCCCGTTCTTTTGAGGCTTTCAATACTGGATTGCTCGCTCCAGCACTGTTTATACATTTCGGGTCCTCAACATCAAGACATATCCATCCTGTCTCGCGGACCGTGAACTTGTCATCTTTCGATATTTCGACCGCGTAAACTCTATTTATGCAGGTCACTGTTCACCTGTGGACTGACCCAGCTGTCGCTCGGAGGAAGGCTGATATCCTGGACCATCTTTCTCTTCCATTCATTGTTCATGGATTGAACATTCATGGCCTTTCCATCGTCGATGCATCAAGTTCTCATTCGATACTTCATGTCACTAACCTAATCGTCCTTTTTACGATTTAGTTCCTTTTATCTGTTCTTGCCGTGGTTGTTCCTTCGAAAGTCCATCACGAAATTACCAAAAACACGTAGAAAATCAAGATACACCACAAAAAGATTTCATCCGCCTCTTTCCACCCTTTCCTTCATTTTCTCGTGCTGGAAGGTTTCTCTTTGCCCACCAGTGCTGAAGCTCACCCATTGTTGGGCTTGCGACTTAGTGCGATTCCACTTTCCTATTCTTTCCGCATATGCCCTCACGGGCGAGTAAATGTATCTCCCGGAAAGAACTAGTGCACTTGGATTTGGTACTTGAATGTCTCGATTTCCAAAATACAACTCTTTGCTCGACAAAGTTTTTGCCAATCCCAACAATCGTGGGAACGACCTCCCACCTCCCACTAGTGCTTGCCATGTCGGACTGTTTATTACTTTGTGAACAAGCTAATTGCGTTGAGCAAGGATTTCGCCGTAGCGAGGGCACTTCCCCAGTATGTTTATCGTTGCAATATGGTGTTCTATTACTATTACAACTTCACAAACACGCTCATAACTTCTTGTCTGCTTCAAATGCGTACCAAGATGAACGGCACCTGCAGAAAGCGTAAACCTAAACCAAAGCTTGACGAACGACCTTACCTCGACGTCTTCCCCTTCTTCATCGACAAGCATGACCTCAACCAACAGATGTCGAGTGTGAGGTGGGATAGGCTTCTTACTTACATGCTCCACCAGTTTACTGAACTTCATCGGCAGTCTTTCTGCACTCTAAGAAACCGTTAATATGCGAATGCCTGAAGAGCGAAGACAAACCTTTTTCCTGTCCGTGAAGGAGCTCCACAACATGCTCACGCCTTGACTGACCATGCTGACATCAAGATTGTGGGCGTTCTTGAACCACGCAACAAACTCCTTTAGAGTGGGGTCATTCTTGAACTCCAGGCGGTCCCACAGCGTCCATTCCGTACTACCGAACTTGTTTTTCTTTGCCGCGATAGGCTCCGAAAACCCGAAGAAAGGTAGAGCGAGGTTAATAAACCCATTCTTGTACTCGTCGAGTTTATTCTTCCCATCGATGATCTGATTTAGTTTGAGACTTTAGCGGGTGACATGTGCACATAGCACAAAAAACACATGCTTTATAAAGCTCTAAGCACACCAATCCGACTACGAGGGCGGTAGTTGTAGCAATGGCAGGAATGATCTTTCCGGCAATCTGCTTCGTCGTGTGACGATCGGCGATGGGAATATTGTAGTTCATTGCACGTAGATTCGAAGCCGAAGTGATGAAATCTATGTGATGATTAGTGTCGTCATCCTTCTCAAAATCGACAGGTGTTAGGCGATAACCGGCCAGGGAAGATGGAGGTGGCAGCTTCTTGACAAGCTCGCCAATATCATCTGGATCTATATTTGATGTGAGCATTGGAAGGGTTTACACGTAGTCAACCAACTTACCATTTGTAGACTGGTTGACTGGATCACTCTCGTTGATCTGGATCTTCATACCGCTCTTCGGGGAGAACTCGGGAACAATGACCGAGTCCGCGATTTTCTTGAAGATAGCTGGATCAATTTCGCCTCTAAGGCCATAGTTGTAGGCGTGAAGATTTGCAGCAGCAATGATAAACGCGAGGTGAGTAGGCTGATGTCATAGTGGTTGGTGAGTGCTTTTGTAAACAATATCATATTCCAGGCACTTACGTCCGCAGAGTTGAAGGTGAGTGGGTCAGGAGCACGCTTGGGCCCACTCCAGAATGGTTGCCCCGTGCTTGTTACATGGTCCTTTGGCAGGCTATGCAGCAACTGCCGGATGGCATTGTTAAATTTATCCTCGAACTGAAGGCGAGCCCAGACAATGCATTCCTCGAAAGTGAGTGGCTTGTTAGTCACCAAATAAGAAACTATCTGTTCGATATGTTCGTGTTGTTGACCAGAGTATCTGAGAGAACTCTCTAGGTAATTGGGCTCCGAGAGATATTGATTGACAGATTCTACAGGCTTGACAAACATTGCATCAAATTCTTGTCGGCTCCACTCTATGGTATGAGTGATGGCATTTGGAAAGTTCTTGATCGTGCACGACAGTGTTTGTTTCTCCGGTGGGTCCTGCGATGACGAATACGATTCTGTCACATGGGGAATGACAACCTGGACATTCCCTTTCGTTCCCATGGTTCCCGACTCCAGAAGCGGCTTTTCGTACAAAATACACCGTTGGTCCATGTATACACCTGGGACAAAGTTAGCGCGAGTATATGTCCCAAAAACATATTCTTACGGGCCGCAACGTTGTCCAGTGCGTTAGTAACACCATCAAGCGATGAAAAGAACGCGTCATCGAATACATCTATTAATACTCAGGATAGTAGATATATTGTGCGTCTGTGACTTACTCTCTGTCGCCTGACCAACTGGTTCTTGCTTGCATACTATGTGGTCCCTCAGCCCAGGGTTCATATCCGCAATGGCAGCGGCAGCAACTTCTGACTTGAATTTCCCGAGGTCTTTCGCACGGAAAAGGAATTGTCTGTTCAAATTACTCTTCTCAATGGTATCCAGATCGGTGACATGGATTTCCCCACGAGAGCCTGTCGCGAGACCCATCATACTCCAGTTCTTTAACATCTCGCATCCGATTGCGCCAGCACCAACAAGGAACTGGCGATGGTTTGCGATCTTGTCTTGGAAGGATTTTCCAAAGACAGCTATTTGTCCATCATATCTACTGCCGATGGATCTGCAGTTCTCTTCAGAAGGAAGAACCGAGGGTAAAGACTCCAGCGAATCAAAATAAAGGTGCTGAACCATGGGGTGAAATTTGGAGGAACATGCTTTAAGAACCTCTTGGGCCACAAACCCACCGACGACGGCTGCGATAGGTGAAATGTCACCAGTGGCTTGGTACGCAAGCTCCTGGAGAATCTTTTCGTCGGCACCACCATCCAACTTCTTTGCAAGTGCGACGAGGTTTTTCGCATCCTCAGCATTCCGAGGGCGGGGAAGACGTCCATATTGCTCTCTGTATTCTGAAAGTGCTTGGAAACCGGCGTGAAGCGTGGTAGGACGGTCGAACTTGGCGAAGTCGGTGATGAAAAAATCCGGCGTTTGCAATGATTCTCGCAACGATTTCTATTGCGGAGGTCGGATTATCCCCTGAGAAAGCAGATACAATACTTACGAATTCAAGGATCCTCGGCATCTTAACCTGGTTGAAAATACCTCCTCGAATGTAGTCATTAAACGAAGAAGTATCCCCAATTGTAAACGTGTAAGGTCCCTTCACAGAGACCTTGCGTGGCTTGCAATTGTTCAACTCTTCCATTCCCTGTATTTCCGTGAAAGTCACGAAATCACCGTCTTCCAGACCATGGCGTGCTTCATCGAGGCAAGTCACTAGGCCTTCCTCGTCCTATATTTCCATCAGCGGTCCAACGAAGTACTATTGGGTGATAGAGAACACCACCTTCGCCACTGATACAATCATCCCACTCAATGGTTGCTCACCGCTGGGGTCTACGCAGGTGAACTTGGGTCCAAAATCGCTAAAAACGGAGCTTGGAGCCGTGAATGAACGATGTTTCTGAATGGTGATCTGTTCAACGCTTACCCAAAAAGACCTCGTGTCTCTGCAGCAATGAAGTAGATACCGTGTTGATGCGTCCAATCATTGATTTCTAACTGTTTCTTGTAAGACGCGTTGCAAAGCACAACGGCCTAGAGATCGTCAAGACTTGCGCACTCTATGGATGCTTATACGCGTACTTGGAATGGTTGAACGAGATCTATGGTTATCTCTTGGCCTGCCTTTCCTCCTAAGTCACGTACTGGTACATAAACATTGAGCTCAGAGATTCGGGGAAGCATGGCTGCTGCACGCGGCCTTCCAACGTCCTCTTCGCGGAGGAAGTACTGACAAAATTCCTGTAGTTTGAAGATATTTGTGCACAAAGGCTACTCACTTGGGTGCTCAGATCTTGAATACTAACAGGTTCGGGATCGTACAATGTCACGGACTTGACACCGGCCAAACACACGTTCTTAGCTTAGGTGCATGCGACACATATGTTAATAGGAGCATCTCGAAGGATGAGATGTACGCCATACCAATCTCAGCACCCAAGCCCTGAAGTCCAACGATGAGCACGTTTGACGTAGCCATCTTCTTCATCGCTTAGAGGTGGTGTTAGTAACGCTAAACGAAAGACCTTCGTTATGCACCACCTTCATGACCGAGTACATAGCTACGCGGGCGAGATCGCACAACTGATAAATGGCACGATAAGAGGTGATAACTCGAAACACTCACAGCTGGCGAGAATAGAGGCCTTCATCAATGGCAGCTTCGTCAATGTCCATCTTCGAAGTGGGGTTGATGGCATCCGAAGACATGTCTGAGTATTAAGTGGTGGATAGCAAAAAACTTGAATATCTTCCGCAGCCTGGCAAGCTACTTCAAATCAACTTCTTAATATGACTAAGCTCGCTCCGCAAAGGCTCCGGCTTGAACGTTTGAACCTAGCTGGCTGGCTGGTACTGGCATTGGTATACAACGAGTCAAGATTATACAGAAATAGTACAAGATGAGAGGATCGGGGCATTCTTCGAGATGAAGCGCAAGCAGTGGGTATCATGGATATTAGGATGTAGGTGAGTGCCCAGGTCAACTATGCACCCACTCATCACCAGTTGTTCGATGATCGTGCCGCCGAATTACAGTCAAGTATGGCAACGTCCATTCTCGGTAGCACATCCTAAACAAAATCAAAATCGAACCTGACACGTCGCGGACATATCAATAAAAGTTAGCCATGAGAAGGAAACCAAGGAGTACTGTGGCAGGTGCTCGCCATCTTGATAGTCTGGGCGAAACGAGCTCCAATCGCACCAAATGAGCCACAAAAGGATGTGCCTACAGGATGAGCAAGATGACCAAGGTTGGGGACTTTACTAGACCCTAGGATTGAGTCGAGTAGATCTTTTGCTGTCATCCCAACCTTGACAGAGAGGGAGCCAGGGGCAATGCCAACGCACCGCGGCTTCTGGTTGACAATTGGATCGACCTCTGGACACCATTCCGAGTCAAGGACCTCCCAATGTGTGGAGTGTCGGACTGGCTGCGGAGACATAATCCCCACAGCAGGTGATATATCGTGTTCGTTTACATGACCGAGGCAAATCAGTTCATCCAAGTAATGAGCCACTATGCTTGGCGACGATGCTTCATCGTAAGCGAAGGGATTGAATGCCGAGCCCATCTTGATGCAAAATCGGAGGTAGACAATGGTTTTCTGCCATTGGTTCTCGGTCATCACCACATTCCATTTAAGGCAGTTCAAGGCATGTTTCTCAGTTGCGTTGAGAATGACTTGAGGGATGCGAGTCAAGCGGTTCCTGCAAGCTGGTCAGCACGGAATAGCACGAGCACTTCAGAAGGTGACTCACCAAGTATTCGTAGAGAGCGTGGTATCGTTGACCGTTTTGTCGCCGATCATAGCACATGCGACAAAGATGCGAAACATGAAATCTTCCGCGACAAATGTTCCATTATTGTGGAGGTATCGAATGATGGGGATAGATAAGAAGGGTATATTGCTCTGGATATCGTTCCCTGTAAGAGTACCAATGAACCATAGGGCGTGGATAGCAACTTGCACGGGGTTGTATACGCCGCTAAGCACCTGGCGGATTCGCGGTGCAGTCGAAGCGGAAGCACCAATTGGCGTGCTCTGAAATCTAGATCACAGAAAGTTAGGCCTGAGGAAGTCGTCACACGCGTGACGTACCGGAAACAAAAATTTCCTCGGAGGTAGGGTTGAATGACGAGTGCATATACCCATTCGGAGGTCCAATCCGCCAAGGCCGTGACCAAGAGGTCGTTGTCTTCAGTGGACAGTTCGAATATTCCACTGATGGTCGCAGGAAGATCGGTAGGACGGGCAGAGGTATGACCGCGACTCGTAGTGGGAGGTGCAGGCGAGAACCCTGAAACATCGATGACTCCACAACGGACGAGGATCTCGCCGACTCTGCGTCTACCCTCAGATAGGCCTTTGGGCGACTGTGAACCAGTAATGACCTTCAGCTGGATCGGCGAAATGTCCAAATCTGACAGGGCGAGGGGCGTCCATTTGTGCGGGCATGGAAAAACGGTGTCCCCGTGCAGCCAAGCCGCATTCGCGAATTCCTCTGCAACCTCTGCAACTCTGGGTCCTTGAGTTACAGGTTCCATTAGAGCGAACTTGCTCTTAGCCACGTCTACTGAGTAGTCGTCCGTAACGATGTAGTTAGAACCAAGAGAAAACGAAACTGCCACAGGACGGTGTTTAGTGTAATGTGCTTTTCGTTCTCGGATCCACGCGCCCATGTCGTGGCAATCCACCGTGTCCACGCGGCCAGCGTGAAATGTGGTATGGAAACGTGATAAGGAAGATGGATCATCCACAGAAGTAACGCCGACTGAAGTGTTTGAATGAACAACATTGCATATGCTGGTCAACGTCAACGGATTGTACGTAGTGAGTAAAGAGCCGTCCAATGAGTGCATCGAACAGAGTCGGCTGAAGTCCATATTTGAGGGTCTGAAGTTAAGGTCCAAAGGTCCCATGTCTTTACGGCTCAGGGAACTGTAATTGGGGAATCAGGGGTGATAGCAAGACAGAATAAAAGTTGGGGGGTCCTGGATCCTGAAGCCTCTTATACACTTCCCAACCTTCAAAGTAACAATCATTTGCCCCGGGCTTTAATACGTGCTTTGATTTGCTAGGTGGCGTCAAAGAAGGCTAACAGGGCAAAGCGAGCAGTGCACTGCCGTTATACAAAACAACTTGTTGTGGACAGAGGTGGACATGTTGTTAGAGGTGAGAACTTGGATGCGATGGCCGTCGATAAGACGAACAAAGCAAAAGGAAATAAGTACGCGAATCGTGGTCATTTGAACACCCTTTTGACATCCAAAAAAGGCAAATGGTCTTTTTGGCTGTTCCTTGGCGACTGGCCTCGTGCCTCGTAACGATGTCTCATCCAAACATTGTGAGCACCGCCAAGAAAACGTAGAAAAAACGGCGACGTTACATTACTGGCGTTAGGATAGTACATAGTCCACACCAATTTACGAGAATGCGACATTTATTTGCGATAGAACTGAAGAATATTGAAGCTTCCAAGCTCAGTAAAAGGCGAAAACACTCACATTACGGCGAAAATTGAACCAGAGAGATAGACACCCTCTGTCAAAGCTACTGCGAAAACCACTAGCAGAAGATTAGCGTAAGAATACATCAAATACGCAGGTTAAATAAGTGCCTCACCGTTTATGAGAGAATTCCCATTCTCGATTCACAATTCTGAAAGCGATGTCCTCGTAAGGAGGTCCTGCACTGAAATACAAAAGTACTGTATCCTCGTTTCCCGGTTCTTTGACGATTTTGTATGTAGGTGCCTTCGACTTATCAATCAAGTCCGGATAGAAAATGTTGAACTAGGAAGGAACGTCAGAACTTATCATCTCGGGAGGGATGTACATACCTTGTAACCTTGTACAACTTTCGGAGGGGGGTTATCCACGCTACAGAATGAGGATCAGTATCCATTAGTACTATCATGGATAAAATCATGTACTCATAGTGAGTTTGGTTGTATTTGTTCCACTCGTATCCAGTGTGTACACGATTGAAATATCGTGGCTTGCGAGGACGGTATTTGTCCTCCCAATTGTAAGACGTGGGCTGGACAATGTCCTCCTCGAGATTGAACAGCTCCTCTTCTTCGTCAAGTTCTCTCTCTGCTTCTGCTCTGTATAATGCCTCGGAGACCAGATCAGCACCGCTTGCGACTTCGGGCACTTCCACCTGTGAGGCAGTATGGGTAGCTTTTGGCACGTAACGAGATACTGCGACCGCTCGTCGCTGTTCCATCTATATGGAAGAATAGAACAAAGAATTCGAAACTGTGGTCGTCTGGGAAACCTACCAGTGTTTTTGTGTCCTCCTTTGAGGTTACAATATCAAACTCGCACTCGCCAGATCGAAGCTTGGTGATATCGATGAGGGGTGGACTCATGCAACGATCGTAAGGCTCGATTCGTTCTGCAGAAACCTCAGGATCGCCGTGAGCACCGCTAGACGGCACGACACGAGCTCCAGCGGAGCCTCGAGTACCCGGCTGAGCGACACCTGCGAACAACTCTTCCTGTGCCTGCAGTGCTTCGTCTCGCTGGCGTTTCCGCAGCTGTTCCAATCGATTCCGTACGACAACTTCATGTAAAGTCTTGAGCTTAGCCTGAAACCTACATGAACGATAAGATCATCGTCAATCAGAGCTCGTGATACCTTGGCTTTCCAGACGAGTAGCTTCTTTAGTAGACCTTCCCAATAATCCGTGTCAACGGGTTCTCCGCTGGCAAGCTTGGTTTGTATTTGTTTTTGTAGCACGGCAAGGTGTTCGTGGCTCTTGCCAGAAAGAAGTGCAGTAACGTCCGCCTCCACTGCATTAGCGGCCTCACCCATGTGTTGACTAGCCTTAACCCCATCTAAACGATCCTTACAGATGACCATCATGTTCTAGAGCGATAATTTAAGCGGTGCAACTTGAAATGAAGGGATCTGGCCGCACAGTCCAAAAATCAATATTCACGTCGGAATCTTCGAGTGTAAGGTAGCGTTCAATATCATCATGCAATTCTTCGACTTGGTCTGATGACAGAGTCTGTGATTTACATGAGCCCAGCTTGCGATAACCCGCGTCCAAGAAGATAAAAGAGGACGTACGTCAAAAATGTTGTAGGGTTCATCCAAGTCGATTTCGAGGTCAGTATCGACGCCATCCTCATCTTTCACAGGGTGAATATAGCGAAGATTGAGTGCCAGAAAGTCGACGGCCTTTGCCCTTTTCTCCTTTATGCGAATTGCCGCACGGGCACGCTCTTGCTGGAGTTGAAACTCGCCATCTTTGGCTATCCACTCAGACATCTGAGCGGATTCGGCTAACCTCTGCATCTTGGTCTCTTCCTCTTCCCGTAGTTTCTGCTCTACCTCCCTGGCTGCTCTCCTCCTATTCAAGCGTTCCAACTCCTCCTTAGCTTCCTGTTTTCGAATAGCATCCTTACGCTGTGCCTCCACCAAGGACAACCCTTCCTTCCTTTCTTTTTCAGTCTTCTTGTGCCAACGGAATTGTTGCCCAAGGTTGACATCGTGGAATGGATTGTCCGTTGCACTATAAACGCTGAGTTCTGCAACACGACGAACCTCTTCCTCCTCTCTTATTCTCTTCCTTTCTGCCTTTTTGGCTCGCCGTTCTTCTGACTTGTCGCGCTTTCGCCTGAGTGAGGGTGAGTTAAATGAACAATAGGCACGATTGCACTTGAGAACTCACTTCTTCTCCTTTCGGTTGGCCTCGTCAGGAGCACTTGTGCTCCGGTCCCTTCTGCGTCTTGACTTGTCATCCGCATCTTGAGTCTCCGAAGCGTACCGATGTCTTAAATGGTCGTCACGGTCATGATTGCTAGGGTGAGGAGAGGACTTTTTGTAGTCATCTGTGGTACCCGAGGCGCGATATCCAGGGGAAGGCAAACGGTTGCGAGCCATGATTGTTGTAGAGAGCGAAATTCAAAGGCAGATGGCAGTGCCAGAGGCGGCTCGACTCGCAAGTTACCACGCACACTTGTTGCTTGTCTGCTACCTATGATATCCGGAAGCCAATTAGCTCGGCAAGCTCGTATATCTCTACCTCTTTCTCGTTGTTTGCGAACTCAAACCCAACCGCATGACTATATCCCACGAGAAGAGCCGGACGATCATCATGTCGTGCGTTCCGCAGGTCTCGCAACTCCAAGACAGGTATTTCTCTACTGTAATTCCGGAAGGAGACAATTTATTGTTTGTGGTATAGCTTGTGAGATATCTTGATGAATTCGTAATTGGACAAGAGAATGCGAAGAAGGTCCTATCCGTGGCGTGCGTGTTTCCACTGTGTGGTAATAGTTACCAGCTAGGTTGACAAGTCATTGAAAGCGTGTTCAATCACTACAACCGAGTGCGCGCCAACCTTGCCGCAGTTGAAGACCAACCAGATACGCAAGGTTGGGAAGTGATGAGTCCACCAGGTGTGTTCCGATGATGCAGTGTCGTATGTACTATGTGACCCTAAGAGGTTTCATAGAACGGTTTGGTGTCGAATCGGCGCAAATACATCCACATCCCCAACGCCTTCCCCAACCTCATATCGCTTTGCAGCAACGACATACACTGCCGTTGTTCGAAAAGAGCAATGTCTTGGTAATGTATAAGAAAACGTGCACACAACGGAGTATCGATTACTAACCTCACTGTTCAGAGGACCGACAGGATCAGGTTAGATTACCGTACATCAGAAAGTGCGGCATATTGATTTATGACCAGGAAAGACACTTCTGGCACGTACCTTGGCAAAGGTTCTCGATGTCCCATTCTCTGTCAGCGATGCGACCTCATTTACACAAGTGCGCGCTACTCTTTTCTTGTATCGTGCCACATTGACACTGATCATACAAGGCCGGATGTTAGTTTGCAAGCTGCGCGTGTCAGGCCCTCCACTGACTTCATGTAAGATGTAGGAGAGGACGTGGAAATGGCGATTCAGCGTCTGGTGTGTATTATAAGCCTTCGCAATCTGACTCATTGTCAAATTTTGTGCAGTTACATGCAGCTAATTGGGACCCTATTCGAGCCAGGTATTATCAGACCATCTTGTTTCGTCTCATAGGACTCACGCATTTAGCACAGTTCTGGCATCGTTTATATTGATGAAGTTGACAAGATTGCACGCAAGACAAATAGTACGGGTACCGAAGGTTCGCGTGACGTCGGCGGAGAGGGTGTGCAGCAAGCTTTATTACGCATGATGGAAGGATCCGTAATCACTGTCCAGAGCAAGTCATCCGGACTCGAACCTCCACCCAGCGCAGCCGGGGAGGGACGTTCACGACCTGGGGCAAGGGGACAAAATCCAGTTCCGCGTAGGTGTCTCCCATTCATTACAACCAGTATGTCCAATGATACGTGGACAGCACGACCGGATACATATAGTATCGACACGTCAAATGTCCTGTTTATATTAAGCGGTGCGTTTGTTGGTTTAGATGCTGTGGTTAAGCGAAGAGTGGCGAAAGGTGTATGTAACCAGCTTTGAACTCGACCAACATTGATCAGAACTCACCGAACCCGTTAGTCGATCGGCTTTACCGCTAATCTTGCACCCAACGACGAGGGAACAGAAAGCTCAGGTTCCCTACCGTTCTTCACTCCCAATCGGAGGTCGTCGCACAACACCCTGGACCTAGTAGAGCCTTTAGGCAAGTCATCCTCTCTGAATAGCGCTTCCGTTGACCCCAAATACCAACAGATCTTGTCAAATACGGGTAAATTTACCTCATATTTTTTTTACCTGTCCCCTCACAAAATCCAGCTTCATTCCCGAATTCATTTCGCGTCTACCTTCTATAACGACCCTTGCCCCCCTTACGATCCCCGATCTACGTCGGATTCTTACCGACGTCCGTGGCTCCCTCATCTCACAATACACCGCGTTATTCGGCTACTCGGGTGTGGAGATCCGCTTCACGGGCGCCGCCCTCGACCAAATATGTCGTAAAGCTGCAGGGAGGGGCGGTGGTGCTAGAGGCCTCAGGGGGATTATGGTCAGTCTACAACTTTATAGGTGGATATTGTCCTATATGTCCAATATATTGTATAGGAAACACTGCTTTTGGATGCGATGTACGAAGTCCCGTAAGTGTTACTCGATTATCATCTTTACTTTCCATCTGATCTAACATCTTTTAAAGGGGATCGGTATGACTCGCTGCACCGCCTGCATCGCTATGACGCTGATTTTCTACCAGGCCGTTCGATATGTACTCATCGACGAGGATGTCGTGCTCGGTAAGAAGCGGGCTACGTATTGGTCACGCGGGGAGGGTCCAGCTTTCTGGGCGGCTTGGGCTAATGAAGAACAGCTTTCGCAGCGCTAGGTGGAAGATTTTTAGATGCACTACGTTGATTTACGCCTTCCTTCACATCAAAATTTGTCGTCGTTCGGGAGCCTTTGCACACGAGGCCAGATAGAGTGGGCGAATTTTCTGGTATATCACGATAATTGCAGGTAAATGTGAGACAGGACGGTCCACATTATGTAGGGTTCAGAAGTGAGAGCGCGTTAATAGTAAGATGAAACGAAGACGGAGGCACAAGGCCGTCATTGGTAAAATATGCTCATGAAGACGCTGTAGATCACTGATATGACTATTCTTTCTTCTCTTCCGAGGCATTTTCCTTAATCTGATCAACGCGCTCGCTAGTCTGCTCTGCCTTCTCTTCCGTCTCTTCCTCCTCCGCTTCCTTCGCCTCCTGCTTATCCTCGGGAGGAGTGCCACCTGCGTTGATTATCTGAGCATTCTCAAACATTTTCTTGAACTCCTTCGCGTCTGCAATACAGTCTTAGTAAGTCAATGTGTGAGGTTTGTTTCGCTCACTATCTGAGTTTGCAAATCGAATTGCGAGGGTCTCGGACGTAGGTGGGGACTCTGCATAGTCGGCCGCAACTTTCCAAACCCAACTCCTGTCAGAGCCAATATTTGGCTGGAGGCGCATATCGAGGGTAACTCGGAGGCGCATTAACAGTGAGGCTTGAGAACTGAAGTAATCAGGAGTACTTACTGACATGGTTCGCGCAGACCTTGAGGGTCTTATCACGTCTCATGACCAAACGGACCTTCTTCGTTTCTTTGTGCTGAAGTAGACGAGCATCACCCGTTCCGCGTTCTTTCCACTCATTTCCAGCGGTATCAAATCTGAAAAGCTTTGCGCGCCTAGAATGTGCAATGAAAACGTAATGATCAAACGAACGAGCGGAACCACTTACATCTTGAAGAGGGCTTCTTCGTTTTCTTCATTAGTCTTTGTTTCCACTTGCTCTGTAAGCCTGATAACTGGCTCGAAATGAGGATCGACCTCTTCTTCCTGCTGTAATCCGTGTCAGATCAGTACTTTGATGACCGGGTGGCACGATTGCGTCGATAGGTGTCGAGCCAATGATTCGCGACGCCACAAGCATAACACTGACCTTTGGTGCGAGAGGGTCGTTGAAGTCTGCCATGGCGGGGGAGGTTTGAACGATGTAGCGAAGGAAGAGAGAGCAAGTAGTAAATAATTATCACGGTCACACTTTTCGTGATTTCTGATAATGGCAAAACGCGATCAGCTTGTGTCTGGGGTCCTCGTGACTTACCGGGACGCTCATACTTACACTTACACTTACACTTACACTCCAATGGCGTGGCAACGATGTCTGGGACTTTCCTTCATTTCATTCCTTGCACTCTCCGTTGTCGTCTTTGCACACAAAATCAACATACCAGCGTCAACAAAGGAGTGTTTCTTTGAAGACCTTCACGAACACGACCAGGTACGGTGCATGGCATTCACCATGTCCCGTCTCTTTTGACCGAGTGTTTGGCAGATGACCGTCACGTACCAAGTCGGGGAAGGTGGCCATCTTGATATCGACTTTTGGGTGCGATTCGGTTGCATTATGTTGTCTTTTGTGTTCGCCCACTCTTCGTAGCTCACGGACCCGGAGGCAAACGTTTTGTCAAGGCACCTCAGACACACTACTGGCTCTACCTCAATAACGGCGGAAAAAGATGGCCGCTACGAGTACTGCTTTTCCAACCAGATGAGCACAATGGCAGACAAACAAGTCAGGTACGTGCAACGTTCTCGGGAGCAGATGGTTCGCGTAGAATTGCCCAATTTAGTTTCAACGTTCATGGTATAATATACATCTCGGAGGACGGTAAGTGGCTCTTTATCTTATCACGCTCTCTAACTGTCGGTCACAGAGGATATCGTGGCTCCTGTCGAGCGCGAAATCCGCTCGTTGGCGATCGGGCTCCTGGCTGTTAAGGATGAGCAGGAGTACATTGTTGTACGCGAGAGGCGTCACCGTGACACCGCCGAGTCCACCAACGACCGTGTCAAATGGTGGTCGGTCCTACAAGCCGTGGTTCTCTTCTCCGTCGTCGCGTGGCAGGTATATTACCTCAAAGTGAGTCTCAGGGCGTTCTCAGATCTTGTCCTGTTGACATTTTATCAGTCGTTCTTTGAAGTAAAACGCATAATTTGACTCTGTACCCTTTTCTGCCTTGATCCTCATCCACTCGCGCGTGGCACTTTTAAAGAATAATATTCTCTCGGTTTACACGAGCACCGTTTCCAAAAGTGATTGCACATTAATGGTGGCGATACATAACAACGTGCATAGATCTAGAATAACAACAGCTAACATGTGGGGTCGAGGAATCCGTTGATCAGGGAATTCAATGACAGACATGGTATAAAACAAAAACGATAAGTCGTGAGGAAATGTCAACATACAACATATATGAAGTACAATGCAAGAGCTCTGCCCTCAGCCAATAGTAATGGAACGTTTATTTCATCTTGCACAATGGGGTCAACGCCATGATGGTTTTGTAGGGACGAGCCTCATGCTTGTATCCGCGCTGATACTGGTGTTCGGATCTATTGCCGGAGCGGCCAGCGAAGCCACGGTGGACAGCAGGTTTGGTCCCTTGACCCTCAAAGATCTCGACGCACTCCCCAGCAATGAAAGTCTCTTGGGTCGCTTTGCGGGGGATTTGCTAGTGGCTTCCACACGCCGTGGGCCGCTTGTCTGGGGAACGTCGTCTGATATCTGTAGTGACTCTGGGATCATACTTGACCTTCGGCGCGTCCTCTCGTAACGTAACGGGCCGACATTTGATCGTCTGCGTACACCCTTGGTGGAAGATGCGGAAAGACGGGGAGTGGATGTGGGACAACGACGGGTCGGGCTACCACTGATAGTGTTATTGTGTTCACCCTTTTTTGGAATACGTAGAGCGGAAATGTCATCGCCGTTCGTGACAGAGAAGTTCACACTTCTTTCAGAAAGTGGTGGTGCCCGCCTGACTGGAGACCCATTTTCTTCCACTTCCTGTACAGATCCGAGTGACGTAGCGCTCTTTGTCTTGAGGAATCCGGGATCGAGGCGACTTGGTCTAGGGCGCCTACAAACACCGGAGCGCACATCTGAGGCCAAGCTAGACGAAGAGGACAAAGATGAGGGCCCAGCGCCAAGAGCGGCGACAAAGCTAAGGCTGAGGCTCTCCTCGGTTCGTTCGTCTTCCCACTCGCTTTCTGATCCCGCAACAGAGTGACTGCGACCGATGCTCTCTGTGCTGTCGCTCGAAACAATGGACACGATCGGCGTAAATTCTTTTTGTCCCCCATCATCCAGGTCCCCCTTTCCTGCTTCATCTCTCCATTGGACGACTTTCTTTTCCTTGTCAGAAACTCGGCGCCGGCCGGAACTAGAACGCAGCGACTTGCGCGGGGATTTCAATGATTTTCTCAGCGATGCAACGTTGTTATATGATGATCGCCGCGGGGACTTGGGAATGGGCTTTAAAGGTGTATTGGAGGCAAGGTTAGTGAACGGCCGGAGAGCCGATAGGTTGGCAGCCCCATCAATGGGGATGCAAGTAGCCTGAGCATACATGACTGTGGTCTGTCCGATCAGAGCAGCGAGCGCGTCATCGTTTTTCATTGCAGCGGCACCCAGTGATGCTGCAACGGCCTTTACAGCTCCTTCGAACCCATCTTTTCCCTCCTCTGTTGCCACTTTCAGGACACGTGAAGCTTCCCCTAGAGCAAAGGTACACCTGCCCACCATCCCAAAAAGGGCCACAACCATCTCGGCCTGTAGACGGAACGATTCTCTGATGGCGTCTTGTCCAGCCTCCGCGCGAATCCGGCCCATCTCGGCCCTTCGCCATTTTGCATCTGCCCTGACATTCTGGATATCATATTCTTCTAGCCTGTCGGAGCGACGCTCGCTAACTGCACGAAGGGTGGCCTCGAAAATATTGTGCGAATTTTGCGAGCGACTTAAGCGGGAGTTCAGGGAAGAATCTAATCGGATCGCCTGTTCCTCCGGTTCCCCGAGAGCCTGCAGAAGCGCTCGTTCAGCTTCAAGGTCAGGCAGAGGTGAAGACGGAGAGCAGTTAGTTGTCAGCACATCGATCTGGGCGATGCGAGCGCGGATTGCAGATAGTTTATGTTCTGCTGCGAAGACCTTGCCGGCACAGGATGCCCCGTCAATGATCGATGCCTCTGTCTGTTCCATCCGCACTTGCATGTCTTGTTTCGCGCGTTCGGCTTCCGCACTAGCTTCCGCTCTCTTGCGTCTGGCAATATCGTTTTCGGCGCTAATTTTACCCGCAAGTTTGGTCTTAAGTTCGGCAACTTCCATGTTGAGGCGATTAATGGCTTCGACGTATCGGCCAACGTGCCGATCAACGTTAACAACATTGCGGGTAACTACCTTGGTTTTGATTTTCGTGGCGCGTTCAGCGTATAGGAGGGTATTGTGGGTATCGTCAAAATGTTGAGAAGTAGGTGCTACACAGACGACCATAACGGTCTTGCAATTTCCGCCCAAGGAAAACTTGAGCAAACGAGTAAGCTTGCTGTTGCGATATGGAACGTGTCGAACGGCACCTCCACTCTCGCAGAGTGCGTTGATACAGTTGCCCAATGCAAGTAAAGATTTATTGATGTTGGCACCTTCGACCATCCGTTGACCCATGTTAGAGGTAGCGGCGGCGCGCTCGCTTCCAGCCAAATCGATGATGGAGAGCGTGGCCATTGTTCGCTCCTCCTTCAATGAGGCTGTCCGCGGGGATTGTGTGACATGTACTTGAAGAACGGCGTGCGAACGAGATGAAGTCTCGTTTGCGTGTGTCGGTGACTGAGTTCGACGTGAGTTACCCTGGAGCACGATTTGCTTAACTTCTTCCGCGCTCGTAGGACGTAACTCGACAAGGCCAATGACTTTGACGAATTTGTCCTCGCGTATCTGAAGACCGCCGCGTGTGGTGGGAGTTCCTGGTTCGGTGAGGAGATCACGAATTTCTTCGTTGTAGATCTCAAGGAACGTAACGACGACCTCGGTATTCCATTCATCTCTGCGGTCCTCTATCCGTTGAAAGAGATCCGCCATAGTGAGGTAGATTATACCTGGATCTGCTTCGGTCCCACTAATGGTATGAGTCTTCCCGCAACCTGTCGCCTATGAAGCGATCAGCGATAAGAGAACTCTTAGATGTGTTGAATAGCGTACGCCGTACGCGAAAATGGTCGCATTGTAGCCGTCTAGTAACCCGTTGAGCAGCGGTTTCGCGGTGGTCGCATAAACCTCCTCCTGTCGCGCCTCTCCATCAAAAACTCTATCGAACATGAACCTTTTGTCCTTATATCGCTTCGTTCCCGGGGGCACGAAACCGCGCTCGACGAATGCACGTGCCTTGTCCTTCTCATCGGGATCGAAAGTGAGGATACGGTCGTCTACTATTTGGACGATGTCACGGAGAGGCGCAGAAGCTGTTACAGATTTACTGGCCGTCGCGAGAGTTCCATCCCCGCGGATAGTAGTATCATAGCATGGTTCTGGTAGGCGAGCTGCCTCCCAGGCGGTTGGAGGTCTTACGCGGACTAGTCGATGAATTAGAAATACGAGTACAATACGGTACAAACTAGTGCACCCACCTGCAACTGTGATTGAACCAGCTGCAACCATGACTGCCAGTGGTGGCTGATCTGGAAGAGTACAAAGAGCACGTTCTAGCCGGTAGATGGATAAGTTGAAAACCGGACGCGCCTTGCCAGCGCATCACGTGATCGTGCTCAATATTGACCTCCATGACTACTGATCACAGATTGATCGTCGTTGAGTCCCCTGCAGATTTTCATGTTCATTTACGACAGGGCGAGCTCTCGACGCTCGTCACACCGCACGTTCGGAAAGGCGGTTTTGACTTAGCGTACGTGATGGTGAGCGATATGCCAGGAATTGTTACGATCTTAACTCAGCGATACCTAGCCCAACCTCACGCCACCTATCACCAAGACGGACATGGCAATGGAGTACAAAAAACAGTTACAAGCGATCGATGACAGTGTTGACTATCTGATGACCCTCTACCTCTCGCCAGACCTAACACCCGAAGAAGTCAGAAAAGCAAAACAAGCAGGCATCATCGGCGTCAAGTCATACCCAAGAGGTGTCACCACCAACTCGGATGGTGGGATCGAGTCATATGAAGTCTATTACCCAGTTTTTGAGGAGATGGAGAAATGTGATCTTGTCTTAAATCTGCACGGTGAAATTCCCTCAGATGCCACTCTAGTAAGCAGTGATGAATAGTTATCTCTCTTACCTGCAATCGTCACGCGGGTTACAGAACACTTGTGTGTTGAATGCAGAGGAACGGTTCCTTCCTCACCTAAGGAAAATACACCAAGCCTTTCCCAAGTTGCGTATCGTTCTCGAACACGCGACAACACGAGCAGCGGTCGAAACTGTCAAGTCACTTGGAGACACAGTAGCCTGCACGATCACAGCACATCACCTTGTCATGACAGTGGATGATTGGGCGGGCCAGTCTTGGAACTACTGCAAGCCGGTTGCTAAGTATCCGAGTGATCGCGAGGCATTACGCGATGTTGTACGCGAGGGTGGGTATTACCGTTTCGTCCCGATGTTCCATGAATCCCCCTAACTTTTCGACTTCGAGGGCATCCTCGGTTCTTTTTGGGATCAGATTCGGCACCACATCCAGCACAATCCAAATCGGTCGCATCGCCCACTCATCCCTGCGCTGCAGGAGTGTACACCTCACCCATCTTGTTGCCCTTCGTGACGCACATGCTAGACTCGTTTGGGGCATTAGACAGGCTCCAGACTTTTGTGAGCGACTATGGACGGGCTTTCTATCGACGCAATGTCGGTGGCAACGCGCGGAGGATTGTACTAGAAAAGGTGGAGAATTGCCGGATTGAAGACACCTGGACGTTCGGTGATGCGATTGTTCGACCGTTTTGGACAGGAAAAGAACTTGGCTGGCAGATCACAGATGTCCAACCGGTCCGATAGTGGTGTTAGTTGCCGGGAACAAGGTGCTGTCGACAGGCGGGAACGAGGTCAACAACTTACTAAGGGCCTGTGTGGATTTGCTTAGCGGGCGGTGCCACTGCCACTCAGGCTGCCAGCACTGTAACGATCATTGACGCTGTAAACTCGACTGTGATGATAATTCAAGTTACATGACGTTGCCCTCGATCTGAGCAGTGCAAAGACTCGAACAGCCAGCATGACACGCATGACGCCTGTATGTCGTATTGGCACATGTCAGGCGGAACCGACATAGCCGCCGTGGGCCATGACGGTGTCTTGCTCGGACCATGTCGGACAGACCCGATGATGACCATGGACCAACACCGGCACGACAAGACACGGATGCCATCTTGTCCTACTATCACTCTGACGACGCTGGAAGATCCCGTTTATCAACACCACTCTCGACTTCTCCCGCTCTGGATCGCTCCGAGTCCATCAATGCCGCACGCACATCCTCGCATCCCCATCAAGTGGACCCCTCACAAGCACGTGTTGCGGCATTGCCTTCCGCGGGTTCCTCAGCGTCCGGTGCTCTTCCTCGGACCACCGTTCCTTCTCAGCGTGGAATTGACAAGAGGTGTCTTGCTATCGTGGAGATGGACGGGCCCAGGTCATCTGGTCGAGATCGTATAGAGGGGACGACTCACGCTAGGATTCGGCCTTCCGACTCTTCCGGTGGCGGACCGCCAAATGGCTCGTCCTCTTACCTCGAGGCTGGCCTGGGAGGGCTGGCATTGGTTGCACCGCCAGTTTCCTCTCTTCAGAGTTATTCCGCCTCGACCCAACCCAGCACCATTCCTGTGCCCAAGCTGCAGCCTTCCATTCCTGTCAGCCATCCCCATTCTGGTAACCATGCACGGTCATCCCGAGATGCATTCGAACTCTCCCAAAGGGGTATCGGCCACGTAGCCCGCAAATCTTCGCGTGAGGTCGCCATTGCTGGTACCGCAAGTTCCCCTGAGTCTGCATCGGTTCCACAGCTATCGTCGAACACTTCGCCTGCCGCTAGTTCGCTGTGGCCGCCTCTATCTCAGATACCGCAGTCGAGGTCTCCGTCTCTCGAGACTTCTGACATAGCTGATCCAAGCTGTTCAACAAGTCGTGGGCGTCAGAGAAAAGATGCCCTTCCACCTGGCGTCAGCCCTGTCAAAGAGGTCAAGGGGTTCCCTGCTCCTGCACGAACACAGGACTCAGACGAGTCACAACATTTAAGCAATCACATTGCTAGTCCAGTTACCAACTTCTTCCCTCGGTCCTCATCGTTTAGTCCAGCATCATCGAGCCCGTACTCTAGCGCGCAAGATCTGATGTCTTCCAGGACCAAATCATCCACACCATCTACTGCCCCAACTTCGTTAACTATTGCACCTTCTCCATATTTGCATTATCAACCTGGTCTGCATGCCATTGCTGGGCCGCTCCCACCACCACCACAGGCGGTCTTCAACATTGATCCCAAGGCCCCACCACCCCCACGACCTCCCAGGCACTCGCCTGTTCGGAAGTTTAACGAGCTAGAAGCTGTGAAGCAGGCGCTCCAGCTACCTTCTCATGTCACTGCCGTGCTGAGCACCAAGACTTCTTCATCGTTGACTGGGAAATCAGCTGTATCTCCAACTCCCCAGAAGGTGACCACAACGGTTTCTCCCGCAATTGCTCTACCTCCGAGGTACGCAGCTTCAATTTGCCCACAGCTGAAGGAGGTTCGGGCAGCTCGCATGAAAACTTTGGTTCTGACGGTTATGATCCCAGACCTCACCACGTTCGCGAAGGTGCATTTCCTCCATCAAGATTGTGCGTATTGGATTCCCAAGGCCAACTTCCCCCGTCTACGGAGATCGATTCCCCATTACCTCGTCTTGATTCGATGGATGATCTAGTGGCCTCCATAGGTCTCGCAATTGATGATATGGGAATTATAAGTTCTTCTGATGTACCACCACCAACCGTCGTTGAACCACCGCGTGGACATGAAGGACGGAATGGTGGCAAAGGTCTAGAAGTCCGTCGCTCTGACAACACCAGACCCAACCATGGCCGTAATCCTAGTCCAGAACGACCGCGAATTAATGCTCTTCCATCTTCCCAATGTTCTGACGAAGGCACCGCACAAGACTACGTGGATGTGGATCCCTTGGCAGACCCAGTACCACCTGTGCCAGCGAAGAATGATCTCTCTTACTTGGATACGAAGTCCCTGAAGAATGCGCTTAACTTGAAACGTTTCTCATCCTTGCCACGTCCTCCGTCGCTGATGTCACTCAATCGACTGTCTGCTGGGAGCAGGCGCTCGTCGGGCACGCCTTCGCCTTTGGTAGCCCATCCTGGACCACAACCAAGGCGTCCAGCCCGGAAGATAAGATCGATACATCCACCTGCAATGTACTTTGCAGATGTGGTTGTGAAACGGACTGCCCTGGAACGATCAGTAGGTTATGCCCATAAAATCAACGACCTCTACAACTACGACTGTGGCTTGGCCGATTGGATTGCCGAGACCAAGTATAAAGGTGGGTAGCTCATTGCCACTTCGTGACATCCAGCTGATATGACTCATAAAGTGCTCCATCCCCATTCATCAGTGAGACGGGCTACTGTGAACGAGTCGAGAGGGCCTCGCGTTCCGTCCACTTCTTCTCCATCTATTGCACCACGTCACATCTCTCAATCGTCCACCGATTCAGGTGTCACCTTTCCAAGAAGGGCTGACGCCTACTCCGCGACTGATCTTGCCCCGCGTATTGGTGAAGATGCTAGTCCACCCAATGCACCACCTCCTCTTCCATATCCTGCCCTAGCTGCGACTCCCCGCAAAGGTCCCTCTCGGGCATCTACAATGATTGCGACGTCCTCATCTTCATCTAATCGTTCAGCTGTTTCGCCCACTGCAGTGGCAAGGTCCCCTGGCAGTTTCCTCGCTTCCCTTGGACGTAGGACTAGCATCAAGAAGGATAAATCTTTGACTCCTCCCTCTCCTCCGAAGATTCTGCCAAAAAGTCCTCCAAGGAACGGGAACGAACACTCCAGTCCGCGCCCAGCAAATATACCACTCATTGCACCGTCTGTCCCCGGTGGTCCCCGGGCACCTCCCAATCGCATGCAACGATCGCAGACTATCGTCATCACTTCCCAGAATTCTGTGGATGGGTCGAGCCCCCAACGCTCCAGCACGGTGGCTCGTCGACCCTCTCTTTTTGACGGCCGTGAGAGCGGGCAACAAAACAACGCACTAACGTCATCGGTAGAGTTCAATCGACAAGTCGATAAACTTGCAGCGCTTTTGCCAAGGGCAGACCGAAATGTGCTCGCTATTTACCTACGACGTGCCGGCCAGGATATACTGGCCATTGGACAATATCTAGAGGACGAGAAGAATGGCACCCTCCAATACAACTGATGTTATTTTAACTTCCGATTTTACTTTGCTTTCCGCTTCTGCTGATATTTGTACTGCACTATCTTACACCATTAGGACGTGGGTTTCTGCCAATCGCACGACAATGCATGTACCTCTGTCCACTATCGGCCTACTGCTTGGTTACTGACCTAACTTAACACATACGAAATTTATGTATCAATTTCACCTCGCAGGCCGGAACCCCCTTTTCGTGGAAGGGTTGGATGCTAAATTGAGAGAAACGAAAAAAGCGCGTGACGTGAAGTATACATTACGCACGCCGCTGCTGGACAGGATGAGACCTTGCTCCAGTCCCCCATCCACTCGAACTGGGGTGTATCCCAGAGTGATCCCCTCTGACAGTCTTTGGAAGAAGTAAACTTTCCACTTCACGCGCACTATCTGATCTATCGGAAATGGAATGAGCCATGAAGGAGCGATCAGTGGCGCTAAGTGGGAGGCGACGGGTGAAGGCGACTCGAGGGGGCCCATTGGAGTGCGGCATTGCATTTAATCCTGTGCGTGTTTGTTGAATCCCAACAGCCCCTTTCGTAGCGCGATTAACAAGAGGGGTCCGTTGTATCTGGTGCATCGTTAGAATGGATATTCAAGCAAGACGGTGTGGTTTTACCCCGATAGCCTGCATACCACCCACAACGGCTCCGATATCGACATCTCCGACCCTCGGCTGGTCATCTAAAGAATAGTGAGTACGACCAAAGCCATGCATAACAGTTGGGTTTGCGCTGGAGGTATCAGGACCGAGAAGAGCCTTTCTCTTTACTCTATCAAGTTGAACCTGAATTGAATATATGAAGTTGAAATCGACTCGGATGCAGCAAATTCTACCTTGAGCTTTTGATATTCCTTTTCTCTCTCTCTCGACGTGTCCTGTAATTCATGGACCCTTCGACGTTCTAGTTCGAGATCTCTTTCCAACTCTGTTCACGAAGCGGCAAGAAAGATATCACGACGCTTGAATCGAACTACATTTTACCTGCAACCTTGCTTGCGAGGAGATCAATCTCCCCGTTCGCTAGGAACAATATGAAAGTAGCGCGAACCGGTCCAATAGTGATCGGATTGAGCATACCTTCCCTGACAACATTTTCAAGTTGTTTCTGTAACTGGGCATTTTTATCGTTGAGGTTCCGGGTAACGGCATGTTGGAATGAGCTTTGCGGCAAAAGACACTGATGCATGAAAAATGCTCGAGTACTAGGCCAGAAATTTTCGCACTTTTCCTGATGTATTTGATACTGCCAAAATGACAATGCACTTTCTGATGGTGAGTTTCAAGAGTTGAGGGATCGGGATTGCACGAACCGGGTGCAAATCTCCATTATGATAGAAGGGCTTAGTCCGGAGAGAACAGACTTGCAAAGAGGTTAAGAAGAGTACATGCTGGGGAGTGTCCACGCACCGTTTTATAATCGTTTGTCGGGTGCAAGCAGCAGACCTTGTCTTTGTCAATCACCACCACGATAATGGACTCAGCTCGTTACCACCACGTCATCCCTAACGATGGCAATAATGTTTCTAAAAGATGACATGGAAGATGGGTCCACGCACGGCTCAGTAAGTGAAGTCTCGCAGGCTACGCGTATTAGAGGGTCGCCAAAAACCGAATATATATTTTTACCTGGACAGAGGCGGGATGCATTGAACAATTCATTGGCACATTCCACTGTTTGGGAATTTGATCGTTCAATTAGCTCGGAAAAGACTGTCAAAGCCAGCATGCTGGAACCGACTTACGACAGAATATATGCGAGCCTATTTTCGTGATACTGTTTCGTTTTAGTTCCCTATCAGGTTTGTTGATGACTTACATGTCGTCTGGACAGTCCATTATACGATGATGGCATGATGAGAGTGGGTATCATGGTCAAGAGAACGTTTAAGGAGTTGGGCAGAAATGGCGAAGCCTCGTTACGCACCACGACCGCTTTGTCGGCCAATGTTTTCCTACAGTTGAGACGGTTACACTTTAGATCGGAATCCATTGGGAGGTGAGGAAAGGTTCCGGTGACAATTCCTCCGACTCGGACTTGGAGGCCACTTTTCCGACTAGATCGCCAGAAATGGAAATCACTGAACAGAAAGTTACCTTGCACTGTCGACCAGTCAACGCCGATCGTACTGTAATGTAAAAAATCTATGTAAGAGACATAACAAGTACACAGCACGAACATGTATAGCAGTAAGTAGCGATAGCGCAACAAGCGTCCTATTCCAGAAAGTCAACATGAATGTAATAATTAGTGGTTGCTGTTGCAACCATATAAGTCCCGTAATGAAAACGCAGACGGTCAATTGTCAGGGTCTCCATGCATGTCGAGCTGGCGTGTTGGGTATACTTGGTCGAGAGCGATGGGTAGGTGGTTTTGAAGGCGTCATAGGGCGGAGTCCATCTAGATTCGCTCGCCGCATAAATTGCAAAGGAGCTAGTGGTGATCCGGTTGATGGCGAGGATTTTACACTCTGTGGACTGCGAGCGCCTGGCGTGGAAATTGTGAAAGAAGGGATGAATGGACCTGAGGGTTCTGGTGTACGCGGGTACGGAGATGTGATGATTTCTGGGGCCTCAAACAATGTTGCAGAGCTAATCCATTTTTCCTCCCTGGGTTCAAACCGCGGCGAACCGAATCGTGGTGGCGACTCGGGAGAAATAATTCGGAATTGGTCTGCAAAATGATCCTTGATAAACCTGAAAGACCATCAGTCCACGTTACCACTCATCATGATGCATCACCTACTTGGACAATTCCTGCCATCCACCACCGACACGAACCATTACAGTCTGCGACCGAAGGATCCGACAAAAGCATAGCTTAGGTTCTTGATCGCCAATCCAGTATTTCCCGCTTTGATCCTTCCAGGTATCAGCAACAACCTCGACATTGATATTCACAGGAAGTTTGTTGACGACGTCCCCGACAGCAACGTCAAGCTTATTTTTCGGGTTAGCAACATAGGTTTTCTTGAAACCCGGCTGGGTCCGCCGCGGCGGTGTTTGCACTCGGTTCGCCGTCGGGAACGATTGCCTCGGTGCACGAGCCCAAGTTGACATGGACGAGGAAGGCCGATTCGAATTCGTCCGCGAATGCGATGACATTTCCGATGGTGTAGGAGATACTCGGGACCTGGTTTGTGCCCGTGGTCGTACCGTCAAGGATGAAGTCGGGGCGGGGCTAGAGACACTAGACGACATACTAGTTGTGCGTTGTCGGGAAGCAAAGGTGGAGCTATATATGGATGGCGAAAAGGTTGGTGACGGCGATGGGATGGGCCCAGAAACCGAGCGAGTGGTTTCCATTGATGACATGGATAGTTTACTCGACGGGCGGTGATAGCTATTCGAGGATCCAGATAGCATGCGGCGGGAGGACGAATAATCTGGGGTCAGGAACCTGTTTCCGCCTGAACCGTCCACTGAGAGGTTTGCATATCTACTAGCTTTTCCACCGCGAGAAAGCCTGGTTTTGTTCGGATGACCTCCTGAATAAGAGGTGACAACAGAAACAGAGGCATGGCTACTTCGACCAGAGCTGACAACACTGGATGGTCGCGAAGCCTTACCCCCGATCCTGTCATTGGCCATATCTTCTAACTCCAGCCAGGTTTGCTGGACACGCCGGTGCTCAGTGGCAACGCGAGGATCGTCGTCAACTGACACTAGATATGCTGTTACATGTTCAAACATGCGTCTAGTGAAGCCTATTCGAGCAGTAAGCTGCTCCTCCGGGGGTAAGCGAGGTGTTGAGATGTGTGTACTCGACAGGGGTCCTGCGGGAGGCGCTGGATAGCTGTCAATGTGCTCCAAAAGATCGCTGAAGGCCAGGTCGCACTTGTGAACTATGTCAGCGAGGCCTGCTAATTGGCGAATGTGCTGCATCAATCCTTGTGACGTGTCTAACTCGCTGCTGAGTGACCGAAATTCCAGGTCGACAGTGAAGGGGAGAGGCGTGGATGGTAAAGCTGTGGATGAAGAGAGAATTGCGGAAAGATTGGCGTTCATTCTCCCATATTCTTCCAAGGTCGGTAACTGAGTGGCGAACACTGATATTTCTGTGGGCCTAGCAACTTCATTGATGTTAATCGATCGTAGATTTTTCCTGAGGGTGGCGATCTTATCAAGTAACTCATCTTCGCCACCGTTCTTGATAGAATGTGAAGGAGCCACTCGTAGGCCGAACACATCTAGGGGGGAACGTCATTGCTACAATGATAGCAACAGGAATGAAACAGACCTTCTTCCGAACCAGTAGACAGGCTCGGCAAAGTAAGCACAGTTGTTGGTGAAAAGAGCTCGGGGCCCGATTCGCTGACTGTGTCTCCCTGCGGCTCGGCTACTTCTGCTTGTTCGCACACTGTGGCTATTGTGCGTTGTTCCTCCATGGCCTTTGCTCTGGCCTCGTTCCACTCATCTTTACTACTCTGCAGAGAAACAATGACCGCATGTGGTTCTTCTTCCTGGTATTTGTGTGCTTCGAAAGATGCCTCGAGAGGTTCCGCAAGAGCACGCATGTCCGGTCGTCTCTGCTCAACAGCAAGACGCTCTACCTCCTGAAGGGCCGCATTTTCCGAGAGCTGACGTTCTCGCTTTTGCGTTCTCTCCTCTGCTTCCCGTTCGCGCTGGACTCGTAAGGCCTCGAGTCTTTGAGATTCAAGAAGGATAGACTCTGATACTTTGCTTCTAACCACTGCCGCCCTGTCACTCCAAGAGTTGACTTTAATTTCCAAGTCGTCTACGGTTCGTCGGCGCGATGAGAGCAGTCCGTCGTGGAAGTGGAGGTCGCGGGAGGTTGGGATGGATTCCATGTTGCGAATAGTCTCCCTGATCAAAGACAGCGAACGAGAGAGACGAGAGCGGTGGTGGGTACAATGGGTTTCGACAGCTTGAGACAATTCTTGCAACTCTCGAAGTTTCGAATCATTTTGTGGGATTGAGGTGATGGAAATCCATAACGACTCGAGATCTTGGATGACCTCACGCAAATCACGAGTGACTGCAGACACCGCGGTGTCAACATCTCTAGCCATAAGAGCGAGATCAAAGTGATTAGCTTTTCGGTGTAGATTCTCAGATACTCCGGTAAGCCTTGCGACCAGAAAATTACAATCCGCGCGAACACTGTCGTCCAAGCTGGCGAGTGAAAAGGGAAGTTCGACGGAAACGGGCATAGAGGCGCCCAATCGATAGTCAACGGAAGGAACCCTCTTACAGACAAACACGGTAGAGGCCTGACTACGAAGGTTCGCAGCAACACGGGGTATTCGATGAGCAACGCTGTCGACAAAAGTCTTGACAGTATTGCAAAGAAAATTCGTGTCTGATCGCAGTTCCAAGTGTATCCCCGGTATGCCTTCAAACGGTGAGTCGCCTGATAGCGTCTCTTCGATTGCGGTATCATAGCGGATCATGAGGTCTTCGATCCGAACTTGCAAATCATTGACTTCGTCCCGAAGAGATGTCATAGCTACAGACTGGGATCTGACCGCATCCAAAAGCTGCACCATCTGGCTGACATTGTCAAGTCGGCTCGTCAGGCTACTGAAAGTCTGAGCAAGGAAGGAGTCCAAAGGTGCGCCGAGAGCACTAGATAACGAAGCTAGGGGAGCCGCAATGTCGTGCGAGAGTGTCTCGCGTACAGAATCGAGGCGTTGAAGTACGTCGTGTGAGGAAAAGACGGGTTCCAAACTGCGAGATTGAGGTGTCTCGGGGGTCATGGGGTCCGCACCGGACCAGCCTGTTGGCTTCCATTTTTCGCATTCCATCACATTCCCGATCTCGGATTGAATGTCTTGCAACTTCTTCAGAGATTCGTCCATAGTCGACCATACCTTTCTGACGGCCTTAAGGTGTCTCGCCCTCATACTGGTATCGTCGATGAGGGCCAGCAATTTGTCACGTGAGATAACCAAGGAATTCAGAAGTATAATTGTGTGCTGTCTGAAGGAAGGGTCGACCCCGGGCCGGTCCAGATTCAGGAGGGCTGGCTGATAGGAACGGACGAGCTTATCGGTAGCGGAATTAGCTTGTTCTGCTTCTTCTAGCAAATCCGGGAGCAAAGCGAGAAAAGTAGCATGCATAGTGGGTTGTAGGCATGTTTCGGATACCAGATCCGGTGGCGACCCATCCCCTTCGTGAGCGGATATGCCATGTGAAAGTCGATCGATGACAGAGTTGAGTTTCAACAGCAACTCGTTTGCAGACTGGGAAAGGAGATCAACTTCCTTGATCGCCTCAAAATCCGAGCGGTACTCTTTGGCGAGAATATCTATTCTGGTTACCAAGTCCACGGTAGTCACGAATTCTGTGGATAGGTTTTGAACGAGTGTGTTGTTGAACGACAGTTGATCCGCGAACAGCGGGTGAGTTGGTCGGGGGAATAAGCTTGTGGTAGACATTGGGTCTCCGCGCAGCGTGAGACGTTTGATGAGTGTGTCGACTCGAGAAATGAAGCTAGAACTCTGTCGAGCATTGCGATGATGAAGCTTAGCTGTCTCGATTTCTTCCAGCAGGTTCTGCGCCGTATTACGATCTTTCATAGTCTCGACATAAAGTTCATCCGCCCTAATGGAAATATTAGAGGGAAACTTATGGAGAAGGATAGAAGCAATTTACTTCCGCCACTGCATTACGATGTCCATGACGAAGTTGCCAACGTCCTCCATCTCATTGATGCCCTTCTCTTCCAGCCTATCTTGCTCATCCAGTAGTTCCTCCGGAACAGGCCGTCGGCTATTGTCTATCAATTTATCCAAAGCCTTTCCCGCTGCAGCAATTCTTCCGTGCCGCAGAGATGAAACTTTTCCTGTGAACTGGGCTGCATCGCGAGACAGCAATTCTGCAAGCTTGAAACGTGCAGTCCGCGAAAGTCCGGCGCCGGAAGTCACAGAAGTGTCGGAAGCCATGGAGGCAATAGATCCTCTGCGCGCGGAGGGTAGCTCTTCGTGCTTCGTCATGACTTCGTAGATGGATGGGGACCACCGAGCACGACTTGCAAGGAATGCCTCGATGTCAGTCAGAAGCTTCTTTAGATCTGCCCAAGCAGCGGCGCGGTGCTCTTCCCAAGCGAGTCTGACACTCAGAAGATCGAAGTTTTCTGAGCGATCTCGAAGGAGGTGGAGAAGCTTGTCAAGTTCGCGAATGGTCGTGAGAGTGAGTTCAATGAGATCAGTGTCCTCAGGGGAGAGATGACGTTGGGTAGCGGCTGCAATGTGTTGGTAGGTTTCACAAGAGATGAAGGTGGAGTTCATACCCTTTGTGAACTTTCTGAGCTTCATGAGCTCACCAGAGTCAAAAATCTCCGTCTCCTTCTCGATCCTATTATGCTCCGCCATCCACTCTTGGAGCTGCCCGCGAGAAGGGAGGCCAGGAACAGGAGCCGCGGAGCCGCGGACGGCGTCAATACCGACGAAGACTTCGACGGGGGGCAACTGTTCGAGGAACTAGATGATAGACTTATAGAGTAAGGATATAGGGAGGGTGGAGGTACAGCGGAGACTCGCCCTGATTTTCTCCTCTATCCATGCTTTGCGTTCGCTGAATGCCTGTAATTCGATGACTTCGTGAGACTCCAAAGTTTCTTTCTCTGTATGGTCGGGATCCTGGGCGGAGTGCGGGACGTCGATTGGCCCAGCGCCAGAGAAGGCTAGTTCTGTGACTGTCGGAGGCTGGGAAGAGGTCATATCCGAGGTTAATTCCTGTCAAGTCAGAAGAGGTACGTTTGGATTCAGACAATAGACGGATCGACCAAGCCAAAAATGCTGCGCATCGCACGCGCAAACGGTCTCTGACCCGAGGTCTGATCGGTTTGTCGCCGTCGAGTTGTGTGCCCGGAAGTCCTAGTGAACGTGCAACCAGCGTGTGTCCCGAACATTACCTAAGCACCCTCAGTGCTCAGTAATCGACCGTGACGGTGATGGAGGACCCGGACCCACTGGCAGCCCCAGCATCGCAAAGGGACAACCCTCTCCTCAGACGGCCCGCCGTTACGACAGTCGTGCTTCTCACTGCCTTGATTGTCCCTGTCGTCGCACTCCCACATGCTCTCGTTCGCAGGCGCATCTCCCGCCTAACGAGCCAGGTCAATCACCTGGTTGCTACCAATACAGATCTGCAGAATGCCATCTCCAAATCTGCACATGATATCGCACTCAGACGAGAGGAACTCACACGTGCAGAATCTCTCCTAGCGAAATATAGGAACGAAATATCACTCTTGCGCCGCGATATATCACAGACCCAAACCCAGTTGCAGTCATTTCAGTCTGCCACGCGTGCAGAGTTGCAGGCCCTTTCGTATGATGGTAAACTAACGAGGCAAGCTCTGCTTACTGCTGCATCCCTGTGTGAAAGCGTCCACGACTTATATCACATTCCTTAGGCGTCGTTGCGATTCATTCCCCCAGATCGGCTTGTCACTAGCTGACGTCGCAGCGTTCATGCACGAAGTGGAACTCCATCAGGGGATCCCTCCGTCAGCCACCCATAATCATGGTATCGAGAGGTTACGTGCTTTAGCCCTCGAGCTTCAGGTCGCCTCCGATCCGCACAAGGTGAGTCACCCGGTCGAGTCCTCGGAGCAGATCTCACTCAGGGGCAGCCTTGATATCTGCCGGTGCTGTGTCAGAACATCTCGCCGCATTCGGCATTTGTAAATTATCGACGAATTCGCGTCCAATCGAGGTGAAGGTCGCCGTAGTGCTAGTGTGTCAATCAATTCTGTATCTTTAAGGTTTTACAACACGGAGACATTGGAGAAGGCGAAGACAGCGACTAGCTACTTTGAGAAGAAATTACAATATAGATACAAGTACATCTTCCTGGTCACACATACTGCAGAATTTCGTCGATTCCGTTTGACGGGAGTACAGCATTCACGAAAATAGCCAAAGTTTGTACCATTTTCGTTTTTTCTTGGGTGGCGGAGGGGGCGCCGATTTAGGCGGAGGGGGCAACCTATGGGTGGCTCGTTAGATTCAAATACATAGACATCGCCTGTGCACGTACTCGTCTACCAATACCGGATATTCCTTGCGGAGAGAGGCTAATGCCTGAGTAATTTGAGCTTGATAAGCTAGGCGGATGTTATTAGGGATAGGTAGTTTCCGCCTCCAGATAGCGACACTGTTTCCAGAAGGTGAAGGGAGCAGGACAAAAACAATGATATGTATAGCCGGGTTATAGTAACCAACTGACTCTTGCAAAACCCGATCCATGGTCCGCTGGATTTGGTTCCACGTAATCCAGTCGAACGCCGGCTCGCTGGGAGAATGAGCGGGTTGATAAGCAGCATTTACCATCAAAGCGCCTCGTTCTCGAGTCTGAAGGAATTTTTGCAACTGCAGAGAAATTAGACTCCAGATATATACCAGGGAATGAGGCACTCACACCGAACGATGCAATACCGAACGACATGGAGTTTATCCAGCCTAAAAGGGAGGAAACTCGTTCGTCCTTTTCTGGGGGAAACAACCAATGGAAGCGGTCCGCAGCCTTTCGTTTGCCATAGAAAGCATTCTGTACGTCCTTCAGTGCTTCACCTTGCGACTCAACGAAATTGAAATCCGTTATCCGCTGCATCGCCGCACGACCTGGCTCACTTTCCGTGGATGGTATGCTGCCAGAATACGCGTACAAGAGCGTTTTTGACATGGGGACTGTTGATATTCCAAGTTTGTTTGGTGGCAAAGCATTGACCGTGATGTTTTCCACGACGGCAGACGGGGCAACAGATGGAACGGATGAAGGGTGCACAGATGCCCGAGAGGAGAAATGAACTCTACGGCTCCAGGGATCCTGTGCCATATCCCGTTCCTCGTCATCTGTCTGCAGATCATTCCACCCTCCACCGAGGCCCCATGCATCGTGTACCTCTTCTCGCTGTCGCCTATCGTGGTCATGGCTTTGTGGCTGTCCCCTTGATGCTTGAAGCCGCCGTTCGCTCCCCAGATGCTTGCCGCTCTGTCCATTGTGTTGCCTAGAGGGTCGATGAGGCTGATGACGTCGATCCACATGCTGATGCTGCGTGATTTTCGCAACAGACGGAGATGGGTTTGAAGGCATATGATAAAGTTGTTGATTCTGTTGCGGTTTATTAAGCAACTCGTTCAAAATTTGGGATCGCTGAGTCTGAGATAGGACTGGCTTGCTCCCGATGGAGCTCGGAGAGGATGGAATGGCAGGATCGAAAGTTACCTTGGGTAGTCTTCGCGCCTCTTCACCCCAGCTCTGCCATCCCGTGGTCGGTGCTTGCGACGGTGTTTGAGAATGCGCTGAATGCGCAGATACAGCGTGTGCCCATGCCGCGGAATGTGGTTGGTGATTCCAACTACCACCGCCGGTATTACCCCACCCGCGGTCCGCTCCCCGCCCATCGGCCCCATCGGCCCCATCGTCCTCACCCTGTCCCCACCCACCATCCTCTGACCATTCATCCGCTTCAGATACCCAGGTATCTTGCGGTGGCCGCGGTGGTGCATAGCCCCAGTTTCCTGCTGAGCTCTGGCGAGCGCTTGCATTTGCAGTGGGTCCCTTCGGGTTCCGAGGGTTCGATGGGATTCGGAGTTGGAGTTGGGGATGATGTGATTTTGCATCCTTTCCTCCAGAATTCTTTGGCGGGGGTTGAGGTAATGGCATAGGTATAGGTGCTTGAGCAAGATCCGTTTCCCAGCCATCTTCACCTAGGTCTCCATTGCTATTTCCGGGTACATCGCCTCCCCAACTATCGGCGCCTGATTGAGCAACATCTTGCCATGACCCGTCCTCACCGCTTATTGAGGGCGCACCTGACCAGAGATGATATCGGGTATCAGCCTCGAGAAGATCAAGATATCGCGTGGTAGTGAATCAAATTTACCTTGGCCGCCGAGCACTTCCTCCTGGATTGTGTCGATGGTTATAGATGGGTGGAGGATATGATGCGCAGCTGGCGGCGATGCGACCAAACCTGGTGGGGGGGGAGAAGGTGGAGGCACAGATGAAGGTGGGGCGTTGGCAAGGACAGCCGAAGTAGGCTCTTTCTGTTTCCCTTTCTTTGTAGTATTCTTCCCCATGCTTTGTGCACAGTACGCAATTGTTAGACTCGTGGAGAATGACGCATGCAATACGTGAAGTAGTAAATGAAAATCTCAAGGTAAGCAGGCGCTTTCGGTTCGATGGAAAGGACCAGGGCCCCGATGAGTATACGAGCGCGGCGGCCTTTCAGCGGCGCAGCGACGGCGGAGCAGCACAGGCGGTGGTGTAGATAAGTCCACGGTGAATGAACGGCCGCCAGACCAGATAAAGGGGTTATGTCTTGTTTCTGCCCAAGCCTGGCCTGCACTGGAGATATCCGGAACGAAAGAACCGTTCGAAATGAACGCGCCGTTTTCATTTGCCCAACCATAACCCTATCTCAGGGTTCCGACAATAGCAATCACTATATCCTTTTCAATATCTCGACCACAACCTCACTTGTCCGGCTCTTTCCACCAAGGTCAGGCGTCAAGCATCTGCCCTCCCTAATTACATCGTCCACCGCCTTCTCTATACGAGCCGCCCCGTCTCTGTACCCAAGCTGGCGGAGCATGAGCGCAGCAGAACGGATAGCAGCCATTGGATTGGCGATATCTTGGCCTGCGATGTCCGGGGCAGACCCGTGCACGCTAGAATGTCTACTGAGATTCGTTTAATCACACATTGTTGGTGACTCACGGTTCACCCATAACGAAGCTATCCCCTGCGTTGATGGAGGGCACGAGGCCAAGAGAGCCAACAAGTGCAGCTGCCGCGTCTCTGCGGCACGGGGTGAAAGTGGAACGCATATCCATAGCAGGTGACTCACGAGATAATATCGCCATAAAGGTTGGGCGCAACCATCACATCATAAATGCTGATTGGAGTCACTAAACCAAGCTTGGAAGATCGAGCTTCATGATACTCACTGTGGTTCCCGAAATAGTCTGCAAATGGTCGGCGACAATCAGATAAGACAGTGCTAGAACACGAACCTATATACAGCACTGTCGACAAGCTGTTCTGCGATTGTGACTCCATCATATTTCCCGTTCATACCGGGTTGTGTGGGAACACTACGGATAGTTTCGCGGAAAAGGCCATCTGTGACCGAAAGCACATTGGATTTGTGAATGATTGTGACGTGCTGATGCAAGATCAGTCAGCTCAACGGATGGTACATCACGCAACGCGAACCTTGTTGGGTCGAGTCGCGGCAATTTTGAACGCCATCTCCCCTATACGCCGCGAGGCATATTCCGTTATAAGGCGTGTTGCTCGGGTCTCCATACCTTTCTCTCCAATAGTCTGTGTCTCTTCTTTTATGTACTGGACCCTCGGTTATAGTAATATTCCTTCCACAGTAGTGCCACTAGCTTACTAGACATTCAGTATTCTCGCGAACGACCACGAGATCAACTGGTGGTCGTTCATCTGGTGTGAGGGCCACCTGCCAGCACGGTTCACAGTTCCTTGCAAATGATCACAAAATTGTGCACCTACGGAAGACACAGGCCTGATGTTGGCGTAGAGGTCCATTTTTTTGCGCAAGGCCACTATAGGTGAAGAATAACCAGCAACCTTGCGCGAGGGCGAACTAAAGTGTTCGGTTTTCTGCGGTTACAAAGACCTTAAAAATTACAACATACCTGACTGCTCCGAATAAAGCGCAATCACACCCATTTTTCAATATGTCAAGTGTCTCATTTGGTAGGGCAGTGCCTGTCTTCTCAAAGTGTTCAAAGCCAGCGAGGAGGTCGATGAATTCAGTTTTGGGTATTGCAGATCCCAAAGCTTCGATCGCGGCTTTTGCACCCTTGGTGGAGATAAAGAAACAGCAGGAGCGAAGAGTACGGGACATACTGGGAGCACTTCCCGACCAATTCCGTCAGCGGGTATCATGCCAATCCTGAGGGATTTCCTGGAAATCGTAGCCATAGGGCGGAAAGGTGTAACCGGTGCCATTGTTCTCTCAGTCGCTGTGTTTCTTGTCAGGACCTTGCAAGGTTCGTACACCCAACTTTATGAAACACGGTCACGTGACCTATTAAACTACACTTACCGCGGCTCACAATTTATTTCCTCCTCCCCAAAATGGCCTACCAGTACGATGGCGAATGCGTGTTACTGGATAGCACCAACGTGACCCCACACATTCGAAATCATTTATTTGCAGTGCCTTCGGAGGGTGCCCCTTCGAAACGGCCTCCAACACCATCTGAAGGCGAAACATCATCTGGCGCGAAACGACCGCGTTTATCGCGTCCAAAGGGAAAGGCTGGCGATGATGATACGGAATATTTCACCCTCTCCAAAAAACACACTCGTCGCCATACAGTATACAACCTGCTACAGGCATCCGCACGGCGTCCGCCATCTAGCTCTCCGCAGATAATGCGTAGGTATCATTTCCCCCTCGTATCGATGCGAGCACCCTACTCACCCTGATTCCGCCCAAAGCGCCTTCGCGACTCATCTTACAGTCCTTTGTGTCCTCACATAGGTCTGACGTGTTCAAATGTACCTCCATTGCTGATAATACTTTTGTGTCGCCGCCGTATGCTTGCGCGTACTCTTATGGTAAGAATATTCGGTGTTCGATTAGGGCAGATCATTTATATGTGAGTTAGGTGCCAAGAGGTTTGGTACCCCCCTTCTTGCTGTCGCCACAGAGGAAGGCTCTGTTTCAGTACTCAATACCTCCAAACGTTGCCAATGGGACTTCGGTACGCTTGCTTGATATACCTCAATATTCGGGCCCTAATACCATCTGCAGAACCTCAGAAAATGATCTTTCAACCTCACAACAACGGAATATTTGATGTGAAGTGGAGTTTGGATGATCGGATGCTCGCGACAGCATCAGGGGACAAAAGCACTCGTATTTCATCCGTCGAGAAACAGGGCGTATTGCAACTGCTCCAGACTCACACGTCTTCTGTCAAGTGTATCGCATGGGATACAAATCACCGTGACATCCTCAGCACGGGCAGCAGAGATGGTCAAATATGTGTATGGGACCTACGAATGACAAGCCAGACCGTTGTAGAAGGCATCTCAGTACTGCGACCAGTCATCACTATTCAGAGCGCTCACGGTCAAGGCAAACCGAACGGTGGGCGCAAGAAGATGGCACCGCTTCCACGGAGTGTCACTAGTATATTGTATCCCGACACGCAACCTTATACTCTAATCAGCAGCGGAGCATTTGATGGGTATGTCATCAGAGTCGGCTTGTCAGACCCGGTATGTTAACGACTGCTTAGTGTGCTGCACTTGTGGGATCTACGTTTGCCAGCTGTACAGGATTATTCGATACAGAATCAAGTAAGCACGCCTTGCGCATCGTCATCAGGTGATGCAACAACGATGAATGGATCATGTCGACCTCGCGGAATCTCTAACTTATGTGCTGGTTCAGGACCAACTTCTGGCCTCATCTTTGCACTCGGTGCTGATTCTAGACTATATACTTATTCGTCCCCTTCCTTGATACCACTAGATGCGGAGGCGAACTCAAATCTTCGGACCTCCTTCTACGTCCGACTCGCCGTGTCGCCTTGCGGACGTTGGCTTGCCAGCGGATGTTCGGGAAAGAGCGGCAGCTCGTTCATATGCGATGTCAGCAACACTACACACCTCTCCGCATTGTCTCACTCGAGGAAACCACTGGCTGCCGCAGTGGAACTTCGTGGACAGACAGGAGAAGTTGGTGCCGTGGATTGGGCGAACGATATGCTGGCTACCTGCGCTGACGACGGTACAGTTCGGGTTTGGAGACCCAACTATGATGTGTACCAAAACTGTTTGTCGGACCCTCAAGGCGAGAGGTGGAAATGGAGTTGGTCACTGGAATCATAGCGGTTCCTCGACTCTTGGATTCCTCGACCATTTTTGGACTAGCTGTTGCTAGCTATGTACATTTGTCAGACAAGTGCCTTCTGGATCATGTAAATGAGGAGTCATACTTCCCTCTCAGATCTCAGTTTTACCGTACAGTATTGTCCGGCAAATCTAGGCTGCCATCTACGTGATGCTGTTTAGCACCGGAAAACCCGCTTAAAAGGTGCGGTATCCGACTCATACGGTGCACGTCACTCAAGGGCACGTCTGTAGCCGGCCCGCAATCGCACTACCCCAAATTGAAATTTTAGACAGCACATTGGAGATACATGGGTGCCTACTGGTGAGGCTTTATTTACACCACATTCGATCTTAAATTCTACACAGAAAATGATTAAATGCAAAACAGGCAAAATACGCTGTAAACAAAGTACAAATCCCATCACTGTTGTGAGCCAACGATGACGACACTACGGTGAGTTAGATTACCAAATAAAGTAACTCCGACGGTCGCCGTTTGAAATTCACATTTCGGATAGTATCTTGATTTTTCAAAATCCAGAATTTCAAAAATCTAACGAGCGCCGCGGCTGTCTTCATGAAGCGACTCATGTATAAGCACTATCTACACTTTTGCACATGGTATTATCATTCATCTTTTGCTTGTGCGGTGTCAAACTCGACGGGAGCTTACACATCACCGGTCGGGGTATTCAAGTCATGTCAAGCCTGGCGCCATGATTCTCAATACCTGTTTGTTTCATGTTCATGCCACAGGCCCTGCCATACTGCAGGTCGAAGCGATAAATATGCGAAAGCAGTTCGTATAATTCCCCCCACAGCTTTAGATTGCTATGTCAGGAAACACGTTCAAGTCGTTCGTCGTGCTCGGAGCTGGCACACTCGGTGCCCCCCCGATCGAGGTTTGTAACTCCTAAATCTGCAGGCGCTTCGTGCTTATCCTCGAATCATTAGGCCTTGGTAGCGAACGGTGCCAAGGTCGCCATGTTCACCCGCCCGTCTTCCAAGCATAGAAAGTTGCCTGAAGGCGCTGTACATGTCGCCGTTGACTTCGCGGACGTGCAAGCGGTCACCGAGCAACTTCGTGCCCACAACACTGAGGTGGTCATTTCAGTCGTTAGTCATCAACACCTCGAGATGCAGCCCCCCACTCTTGAGGCTGCTAAGAATGCTTGTACGTCCCGTCCGAATTTGGCATTCCGACCGAAGGACAAGATGGCCTTTTGGGTCAAAAGGCCGCCTTCATCGATACGCGATTCAGATTTTTAAGCTTGTACCGTGCATTTAACTGAATGCCTTAGAACAAATCAAGGCGACGGGGATTCCATATGTTCGATCTTACGTATGTTCGCGTTCTTTCCTTCGTCCTCAGTGTCATCTCAGCGTTATGCCCCAGTCAGGATTCCTCATGGACTTTATCCCATTTTTCTTGGGGATGGACTGGAACAAGGAAGTGACCTTGATCGGTACTGGCGACAAACCAGCATCGTGGACCGCCCTTGCTGACACCACAGGTATCCGTGTTCTCTATCGATGAGTCAGCGTTCTCATTTACCCTGCAGGTTATCTGGCCTACGTGCTCACTCATGTCCCTCCGCAAGAGTTGAATAACCGCACCCTTCGCATAGAGGGCCAACGATACACTTTGCGCCAACTTGCATAGTTGTACGGAGACCAGACTAAGATCGTTCAAGCATCTGGCTTCCCTGACGACATTGGCAACCCTCGACCCAGGGAGTTCTTGCAATCGAAAGTGGAAGCAGAAGAGGGTACTTCCACGTATGATATGAAGACCAAGAAGGACGAGTATCAGCTCGACAAGGAGCTTTGGCCTGGTCACAAATGGCTCACGGTGAGCCAAACACTTGGTTTGTAGGACAAAGGGTGGCTGTCGGTGGAAATGACACCGAAGCTCGAGGATTGAGGTTTCAACGTTTAGCATTCGCTGCTCTTTTCTATTGAATGAATTATCTTAGAAAGTGTACTTTCGGTCCAGACCTTGACATGATACGGAGTTCGAGTATCAACCTGATGAAGACAAGCACCGTACTGTGGTGGCGGGACATTGCTCATCGCTCAACCTCAAACAGGGCATAAATTACGAAGAGATTAGGATACGTGCTTGGCGACGGAGGGTATACGAATATCTGATCAGTATCAAAAGCATGAGGATGTGACGAATGATCCAAGATCCCAGAAAACCCATTCTATTTCTTTTGAATCGCGTTCACCAGCCTGACCGCAATTGGTGAGTTTGGTGACAAGGCGTCGCGGAGGACGAGTAACGCTCACCAATCGAGCCCTTCTTCTAAACCTTCACCTTTTGTCGCACAACTGCCACGCACACTCCACTGTCTCGCAGTCTCTGCGCCAGCAAGGCCAAGTTGTTCACTGATCTCCTCTGGCTTGAGCGCACGTTCCACGTCTTGCTTGTTGCAGAACACGAGGAGTGGTACGCCGCTCAGTTCGTCCTCCGAGAGCATAGTCAACAATTCGCTCCGCGACGTCCCGAGACGAGCATGGTCAGATGAATCTATGACGTAGATGATGGCAGACGTATTCGGAAAGTAGCATCTCCAATATGGCCTACGTATGCACGCGGTCAATGGGCATACAGCACAAAGTTGGAACGCGTTCTCACCGAATGCTCGACTGTCCTCCGAGATCCCACACTTGAAACTTGATATTCTTATACTTGGGCCAGGTCAGGACCAGCAGCTGGACGGACGCAGCGTGGACGCACCTCCACCGTTTCAACATTAAATCCGATGGCTTCGCCGGTCAAGTGTGTCAGTGATCCTGAACAGTCACATGTACAGGTACCCACTGGGTATTGTCGAGACGACTTCACCAATCTTCTCTGGATCAATATGCGATAGTCCGATGGAGTCTGAGAGTTCATACCTGCAATCTGTAGAGTATCGTAGTCTACACACGCATGTGAGAGATAGGAGGTTTCCAACCGATGCCAATTCGTTGAGCATACCTTTCCCGCTGAATCGAGACCAAGCATTAATATACGGACATCCTGGTCTCTGCTCCATCGGACCAGTGATGTAAGCGAGCTGAGCAAGGAGGAGAAAGTGAGACCCATGAAACAAAAAACAGATTATTGTACGATGAATAGGCGAGGTTTTCACCGTGAGAGACTCGGTCCACCGAGTATGTATCTATTATAAACTCGACTCATTTTTGCATTACCGTGTCAGTCAGAAGATTGCCAATGCCAGAGGAATGCAAACAAGAGAAAAAACGGCCCAAGACAAAGAAAGGTGACAGAAAGTCACGAAATGCGGAGAGCTGCCACGATGACACCGAGTCTATCCCGAAAACCGAAATGACACAGAGAGTCGAAGGATCCCCATCATCGGATACGCCAGCCAGAATAAAGACGTCAAAGAAGCGGGAAAGAAGTGAGCGTGATGCAATGCTTGATGGGTCCGAGACAAATGCTACTGAACTCAAGCCCCGAAAGCACAAAAAACGCAATACGATACGAGAGATTAATCCGATGGTAAGCTCTGTACCATACCAGACCGAGACGGAACGGATATCTGAAGCCTAGACATGTAGCATCGCCCGTTTCACCCAGATCCTGCCGAGGACGAGTCTCTTTCAGAACAGTCTCGCAAAGGTAGGTATCATTCACGCACGAGATTGATGCATCATCAAGTTCGCATCAGGCTTGTCATACGCTTACGAACGATGGGGGGGAACTGAGACTTGGAAGTTCAATAAAGCCAGGCAGAACTGGCTTCTTCGAAACATCTGGTCAGAGCAGGCTGTAAGCACAACAGTTATCGTTATCCATAGACAGGCTTAAAGCTTTACAGATACCCGAGAGTTATGTCGGGCTTGTGATTGAATACCTTGCTAGCATAAGAGGGGGTGCTAGGGAGGTCAGTTCATGAGGACTCGCGGCCGTTTCAATAATTCTGAATTCGAATTTATAGAAATTGGTTGGGGAATGCATTTCAAAAACGTCGACTTCCGAGAAGTCACTAATGGAGAGTGGCAAACCATCCGGGAACGTGGGTGACGATAAGGATAAGATTGTCGACGGGTCTGCAACCGACAAACAACTGGGCGCATTGCGAGCCCAATCTCTTCTTCATGCACTCAATGAAACAGCGGAAACCACGGGTTTGTCTAATTGCACATCATAGGGTTGGTACTTAAAACTCGCGGTACATAGAAACGTGATCGACAGGTCAAGCGGAAACAGGGACCTGGATAGCCGACGCCTCAATTGGACTGCCAACAGTTGGAGGGACCCGAGGATGTTTTCCAAAGCCATCCGTTGCTAGCGTGATCGCTTCGGTGAATAGTTCATCCTCTACTTTACGCTCACGACCGACGGGTCCCAGTAAAGTTTCAAAGTCCTTGCGGACAATATCCACGGCAGCGAGATTGATTACAGCCGGCTCTCCATTCTGCAAGGTCTGTGGAATGCCCACAGCGTTGATCTGGCTCTCCGTCCAAATGGGCTTCACATCGTCCTTGCCAACTCCGACATTAGCGCGTCCTCCAAGTCTGGTCCAGTCACTTGTGCGATTGATGGTCAGTTCCGTGAAGACGGCGTGGACAGCGCGAACAAGAGCATCAATTTGTTCAACGGTGTGGCGAGGCGTGACAGTGAATCTCAAACGTTCTTCGCCGACAGGGACCGTAGGATAATTGATGGCTTGGACGTAGATTCTATGTTCATGCAATAATTTGTCGCTCGCCTGTTTAGCGAGCCCTGCGTCCCCCACAAGCACCGGTACGATGTGGGAGGGTCCAGGGATGACGGGAATGTCCAGCTTATGGAAGCGCTCCTTGAGCTTGCGAACGTTGACCTGCTTCAAGGTGCGGTCGCCGATATGATACTTCTGATAGACGATGGATGCACGCGAACCGGCGACACTGGCCGGGGGAAGAGAGGTCGTGAAAATAAATCCTGGCGCGTAGGAGCGAATCATGTCGATGAAGTGGCGTGAACCGACGACGTATCCCCCCACAGAACCATATGCCTTTCCCAAAGTACCTGTGATGATAAAGGTCAAGGACGGAGAGTAAGCACAACAGGGTTCGGCCTACCAGTAATAATGTCAACACGATCCATGACACTGCCCTTGATGGCTTCTGGACTTTGACCAGCCCTTTGGTGCGCTTCGAAATCGAGGTGCTCTGCAACTCCGGCGCCACGAGGACCATACAAGCCCACGGCATGAACTTCGTCCAAGAAAGTCAGAGCACCGTATTTTTTCGCCAAGTCACAGATTTCACTGATAGGACCGATGCTACCGCACATGGAATAAACGCTTTCGAACGCGATGACCTTGGGGGTCTCATGAGGCCACATTTTAAGCTTGCTTTCGAGGTCATCAATGTCGTTGTGCTTGAAAATGACTTTCTTCGCCCCGGAATGACGGATACCTTGAATCATGGATGCGTGATTAGATGCGTCGGAGAAGTAGACTAGACCCGGCAATTTCGCTCCGAGGGTGGAAAGGGTGGCGTCGTTTGCGACATAGCACGAGGAAAAGACAAGGGCTGCTGGCTTTCTGTGGAGCGACGCTAATTCGTATTCGAGAGCGAGGTGCATAGCACTGTTTCCGGCGATGTTTCGCGTCCCGCCGGCGCCGGCGCCGTACTTGTCTAGAGTCCGGCTATGCAAGAAAAAATGATGGAGTCAGAAGAGGGATAGCAGTGTGATATGACACGTACTGCATGGTCTCTAGGACAACAGGATTGTTGCCCATACCAAGATAATCGTTGGCACACCAAACCTCGACATGGTCGTCGACATTGGCGGTGTGGGCAACAGGGAATTTGCCCGCAAGCCTGTTGATATTAGTAAAGTAACGGTAGGACTGGTCCTTGTGCTTCTTTTCGAGCTCTGCGCCGAAAAGTTGAGCATAGTTGAAAGTGTTACCGTTCGGGACGCCGGCGGCAGGTGAGCGATGGAATGGGCAACCAAGAGGAGGCGGGGGAGCGTCTCTGGGGGCGGAGGTGGTCTCGGCCTTGGCTGCGGCTGCGAGATCCTCGGCCACACGGGCAGCTGCGCGAGCAGCGGAGGCGTGGGGACATTTAGCGATGTCTGCATCGGAGAACTCGGAGCCAGGGAATATGCCTTTGCTCTGATGAAATTTCTGGACGTCTGCCTGAGCGGCGACACTGGCGTATCCAGCGACCAGTTGAGTGGAGCGCATCTGGAGAGCGGGGCCCATGACGGGACATTGAGTAGCCGACTCAGTGAGCTGGGAAAGGGCGGGGAAGCGGGAGGAGGCAAGGGTGGAGAGCGAGCGAAGAGTGTTTGACTGTGTCGTGCGGAGGAAGGGACAAGCAGTCTTGAAGCGGGAGAGGGAAGCGAGCCTGTCCATCGTGACGACGGAGAAAGAGACGGGCTTTCGTATTTATCGGGCGAGGAAATACCATCGACCCGATTGGCCGTGTGTCCGTGTGAAACGCGCTCCTATGACCAACACCCCCATCTCCCCCGCTCGGGAAATACCTCTCACTTTCTCCGCAAGCCTCAGAAGCTGGTCCGTCCGTCCATGCTCACCGGTCCCACAATCTGACCCTGCGACTGTCACCCAGGTGGAATGTTGGAGAGAAACAGGGCGCTGCCGCCGAAGAGCGCCTACTGAGGTGTGCTCGCCCACCTGCCCATTCTACCGTGGCTCACCCCGCTTTTTCCAGGCGTCTGCCTTTCTTCTCGCCGGAAAGGATGCCCACCTCTGCTGCAGGCGAAGCCAGTCCAGTGATTGCAGACCGCGAACGGATAAGCCTCGCAACCCCGAGGCATTATCTCAATTCTCTCTCCATAAAGGCCACGAATCCATCCCCGACCGCTCCACCCCCTGCTGTCCTCCTCCACGGCTATGGTGCTGGTCTGGGCTTTTTCTTCAGGAACCTGCCTGCATTAGCCGCCTGGGCCGGTGATCGTGGCACCGACGTCTATGCCTTGGATTGGCTTGGCATGGGTCGTTCTGCCCGCGTTCCATTCCGCATCAAGGCAAAACGTGACGACATCCCCGGTCGTGTACAAGAAGCGGAATCCTTCTTTGTTGACTCTCTCGAGGAATGGCGTGCCAACGCGGGCCTCGAGAAGATGACCCTCATCGGACACTCCCTTGGTGCATATTTCAGTGTCGCATATGCACTTCGCTTTCCCACGCGCGTGCATAAACTCGTGTTACTTTCCCCCGCTGGCGTACCTCACAATCCCGACAATCTAACAATGCCTTCCAGAGAGCTCACCGATACTGGTGATCCTGGCCCGTCCCCCACTACCCCTGCCGAACCTGCTTCTAATTCTGAAATCCACCACATCCGTGATCAACAGAGAACGATCAAGAAGAGCGAAAGTCGGACTCGCAAATTGTTCACTTATCTGTGGGAAGAGGGTTGGAGTCCATTTCAGGTCGTGCGTTCCACGCTGTTTTGGGGTCCCATGCTCGTGGGCAAGGTTTGTCTGTTCTCCGCTTATGGAGAGCCCTAAATTCATCCATTCGTACAGTACTCCAGCCGTCGCTTTACCGGCTTGTCAGAAGATGAAACCCGCGACATGCACGAATACATTCTTAACATAACCCTAGCCAAAGGTTCGGGAGAGTATTGCATATGTACGCTTTCCCTGATTTCATACGCATCGCATTCTCACATACTACAGCTCACATCCTTGCACCATATGCTCACGCGCACATGCCTCTGGTTGACCGGGTACCTGCATTGAAGATACCCATCACTTTTGTTTGTCAGTGTCGTCTCTGATCCGGTTCGGGCGTCGAGACTCATCAATCTTCAGATGGCGAACACGATTGGATGGATCCTCTAGGTGGCCTGCAGGCTTTACACAATCTCCGCCAGGCAGGGAACGGAAAAGGTCGTATGTTTGTTGTTCCTAATGCCGGGCATCATGGTGAGAATGCCGTACAACATTCACTGCGAATCTAACATGTATGCTCAGTATATCTCGACAATCCAACCGCCACGAATGATTTGCTCGTCGAAGAGCTCAATCTTGCCGATCAGCAGCAATGATACCTTTCAGGCATCTATATTGTAGGAACGTTATCATCATGGCATGCAAACGCACTGTGCACTTGAATACAACATTAGATTAATAGGGCAATTCTATGTAGATCCATACACGATTTGGCGAGTCTGATTGTTTTACATAAGTTATAGCATGTATGTAATCGAGCGTGACTTGCGGATCATGATATATTGATAATTCAAGCGTCCCGCTCCAATCAACAGCTGGATCTCATGGACGTAAACAGGATCGTATTGGCATAGCACACTTGCTAGTACTCAAGGATAAGTATACGAGTATACGAAACAGCCGTCCAGTCTATTGGATTGGTGGACCTGGAAGTCGCTCCGGATACCGAGCCTTGATTCTAGCAGCTAGGTCATCCTCAAATATCTGGTCGGGCCCAAGCTGATTGCCCAATGTGAGCCACCTTCAGAGGGCCAACATGAGAAAAATATCCGATCCCATGGCACGAACGCTTACCCAGGCCTGGTATTATGCTTTCTTCCGAAAATTTCGACTTTGCGACCTCCAGGGCACATCCGCTCGATAAGCCCATAGACTTCGTCCGGTTTGCGGCTCGTCTCGCGCACCTCGCTCACAATCACATCGGTATCAAGGCCCCGATTGACCCAACTGGGAAACTTGAGGTTACCAGCTTCATCGACGTGGGTTTTGACACCGATGAGCATGTGTTCCTTGGTATGATTTAACCAATGACCTGTCCGGCCCGTACGGATGACACGTTGTAGCTACAAAGAAGTTCAGCGTCCCCGAAGTTGTTTTGGACTCGGGAAGATTACCTGGTTGGTTTTTACCCAGACAACTTCATCCACGCGTGTGTATCCCCATACCCGGAGGCATTCACGGCCGACCTCCATGGCCCGCCCGGTGACCCATAAGAACAAAAGACCTTCGTCTTGCAACGCAGGAATTGGCATAGCCCGCATCTCGTCGTCAGTCATGGTACCATAGGGAAGCTTCGTGGGCGTTCTGCCCGTCAGTCGGGATTTTCCGACACAGTATGTTCACGACTTACACTCATGTGGATATCCCATGGAGGATCTGCCATGATCACATGGAATTTCCCGAGTACTGAATAGTCAAATCGTCGTAGGTCACAATTGATCCATTGCGGAGGCAGCTATTTAGATGCGCGGTGACGAGACCCGAAATCGTCAAGTTCAAACAGATCATGCACGTACCATTTTCGTATCTTTCCCGTCAGGTCCCATTCCGATCTCTAGTTTGAATGGAACAAGCGTTTTCTGCGTTTCCTTCCGTCTCATGTCGCTGACATCCATTGCCTGGTTATCCTTTTCATCCCAGTCAACCTCAAAATGTAGGTACCGACACGGTGCCTTTTCTTTTCCCCTCCCTCCCGCCCCAAGCCCAGAAGGTAAGGATACGCGAGTAGCACTTCCAGAGGGGAATGGTGGAATTGACGGAGACTGGGCATACGTAGGTTCGGAGTAGCAAGTATTGAGATAAGAGCAATGCCCAAGGGATGGATCAGTATGTGGTCGAATGAGCGGCTTGAAATGTACACGGTCACAGATGTAGGAGGTGGGCTCGGGCGAGCTTTCTCGACGCGCTTTGGCACAGTCTTCCTTGGTGATGTAGGAACAAACGGGATCGAAGCTCTCGTGCGGCGCGCAGAACTATGGATAGGAATTAAATGCTGACAGTCCTGAGCTATTGGGATCCCAATACGTACCCGTTCTGCAAGGAGGCGGCCCTTCGCGGTAGCCCGTTGGAGGATGGCGTAGACTTCTCTCAAGTCCCTGCCTATGTTTGTCAAGGGCGTTGTGGAGGGTGGAGGTGAATGGCTGATGCTTCTGGAAGAACGTTCGTCTTGGTCGTCGCCAGCCGCGGAGTCAGCTTCCTCGTCGACAGGGGGCCGCTTGCGTTTGCGAGAGTTCACCACATCCACCCCAGCGCTTCCGAGATGAACGTCAGTGACAGTTAGGATACCATTCTCGCGAGATAATGACAAGTATCCATGTTCCCAACGATTCGAAAAGCGCTCCAAGGCGATCTCGAGACGGTGTAGATCGGTCAAGCGCAGGGTAGCCGTGGGTTTGGAGGCAATCAAGGAGAGAAGAAGGTTCATGGAAGTGACTGGCATCGACACTTTCCCGGACGTGAACACGTCGCGGATGGCTGAACACACCACGAGGGTAAACTCGTCGTCGGCCATGATACGTCGACTCGAACCCGCGGTGCAGGGGATATGGCACAAATTAGGAAATTTCTACGAGCCGGTGTGCCCAGCCAAATACAAAACTCTGCTCGTGCCTAGTCTGAATAACCATAATTAATTGGCGACAGAGGGTGGCACAAACAGACAACGCCCTCGCCTTTTACTAGGGCGTTCCGTGGGCTGCCCTCGCTCTAATGTCGCATTACCAATTTTTCAAATCTCGGCTTGCTCTGAGACCAGACAACTTTCGAGTTGTGTTCTTTGTTTTGTCGGGGCTTTTTTTTTACTGGACAGTCCACTCGATTGACCTGAACGGATCTTCCTTCCTTCATGTCGCTGCCATCAGAGTCGACTGCATTCGCGGGCTCGTGGTCTTCCCTTTCCGTTTCTCTAACTCCATGGATGTGAGTGGCATGCTTTTTCATGGCCGTACTCCTCATCTTTTGTCAGCCTCGACGTGATACAGTCGATGGGTTACTCCCGGATGACACCGGTACAGGCTGCCGCGATACCTCTCTTCATGCAGCACAAGGACGTTGTCGTAGAAGCCGTCACTGGTTCGGGAAAGACCCTTGCGTTTGTCGTTCCCGTATTAGAGCGACTGATAAGACGAGAATCTAAGCTTAGATCGAACGAGGTCGGCGCGCTAATCATCAGTCCAACGAGGTGACGAGCCTCGTACCCGTTTGTTGAGAGCGTTCTGATATGATTCATACAGAGAGTTGGCAACTCAGATACATTCCGTATTCTCTCTGTTCCTTTCTGCGCAACCCAGTTCACCGTGTCTAGACGAGTCTACGTCGGCGGACCCTCCGAAACCACCGCATCCCCTGCCGCTACTCCTCGTCTCCTCCTCCGAGTCATCCCCGGCTGAAGACGTCCAACGATTTTTGCAGACTGGCGCTGATATCGTGATAGGTACGCCCGGTCGGATAGAAGAATTTCTATTGGGGAGAGGAAAAACGCTCGTCGGCATCAAGGAACTAGAGGTGCTTGTCCTCGACGAGGCCGACAGGTACGATCCGTGGACCTGCCATTTAATCTGATCCATTCATATTTGTCTCGATTTCGAAGGCTTCTTGATCTAGGTTTTCAGCATACGTTGACTCGCATCATAACCCATCTACCAAAGCAAAGGCGGACAGGTTTGTTCAGTGCGACTATGACCGATGCCGATGCCTTGTCGGAGCTTGTGCGAGTGGGACTGCGCAATCCTGCTCGTGTGGTCGTTAGGGTCCAATCCAAAAGGACCAGGAAGCGAATCACGGACGGCAAGCTGGGCGAGGTTATCGAGGAGAGACGGATACCAGCAGGGTGTGTTGATCCTTTCAAACGACCCGAGTCTTCAAGTCTCAAAAGTTAGACGACTTTGTGCAGGCTTCAGAACTACTACATTCATTGCCGAGCGTCTGAAAAGCTGCTGCAACTTGTACGAGTCATCGAGCGTGAAGTCTCATCGCATGAAGCGTCCCATTTCATCGTCTATTTTGCCACTTGTGCATGCGTAGACTACTTTTACAGGGTGAGCTTCCGCCTGAACGTTTATCGCCGAAGCAAAGTTTCTTACAAACTAGTTAGATCCTTCCAAAACTTTTACCCTCCGATTCAAAACTTTTCTCCTTGCATGGTCACTTGCTTCCAGCTGTCCGAACACGTGCTCTTTCAGCGTTCTCGTCATCACTTTCGTGTTCCAGCTCAGCCTCGATACTGCTTGCAACGGACGTCGCCGCAAGAGGGCTAGATATACCACACGTAGATGTTGTCATTCAGTTTGATCCACCTGTAGATTCCAAAGCATTCTCGCACCGCTGTGGAAGGACGGCTCGCGCAGGAAGGAGCGGACGCGCGTACGTACTTCTTGTTGGCAAAGAGATCGAGTACATCGGTGAGTCCTGCCAAACCGCTGTGGCACACATGGGTCACCGACGCGACGGCCTTTCCAAAGACTTTCTTGCGGTGCGCAAGATCCCGATTCGAAGGCATACCACTATCCAAGCAGGCGGGGTCCTTCCGGCGCAGAACTCGGGCTCCAGTTCGCTCGAGTCAGACGATCCAGCTGTTATGTCCTATCTCGCTCAAATACGAGCCGCTGTCTTGACGGACCGTGCTTTGAACGACAAGGTGCTCGCATACGTTTCAAGCGCCTGATCTGAAACTCATGACGCGTCGCAGGCTGCCAAAAGTTTCGTCTCTTTTGTGCGGGCGTATTCGAAGCACGAGGCCTCGTACATTTTTCGAATACAAGACCTCGATCTTGTTGGCGTGGCCAAAAGCTACGGACTTCTCCGTTTACCTCGTATGCCCGAGCTCAAGGGCGTGGACAAGACGGGATGGGAGGATGCCTCTCTGGATGTAAGTCCCTTTGCGTCTCTGTTTCCTCCGTGGTGTGATGTCGATGCGCGACCTTTTAGTGGGACACATATGCATACGCCGACAGAGCACAGGAAGCAAAACGTCGGGAGTCACAGAAGAAGCCTGAAGTCCCGAGGGAGGCGGCTGAGACGCGCGCCGCAAAGCGTAAGCGGAATACGCCATGGAGCCAGCAGACAACGAATAAAGAACAAAAAGAGAAGCGCAAACTGAAAAAGGATCGAAAACGCCAATGGCTCAAGACTCGGGCGACTGCTAACTCTGATGGGACCATACTTGCCGAACCACGATCAGCAGAGGGTAGCGTGGACGGCGAAGATGATTGGGACGAGCTAGCGAAAGAGGAGCGGTTGGCCAAAAAGGTTCGCAAGGGAACAGCCCTGCAACAGGCTTTTGATGCAGAATTTGGGGATTTGTAGGAGGTTCAAAGTCCCGCTTTCGCTTGAAAAATATAGAATATATGGTAGGGATTGATGTCTAGCGCATACATGAATACAATATCTGTGTGGACGTGACCCCAGTTGTTCTGTGGGGCATGACAAATATAACGGTATATAGTTGTCGAGTATGTTTGTCCTTGACTCGTGATGGATTCGTACGACTGATCGTAGACATGGCTTCAAGGTTGTGAACGAAGCAGCGGACGCATCTGTGCCCAGATCAGCATTCTAAACAAGGGGACAGGGGCATTGAGAGCATACCAATTCGACAAAGACTGGTAATAGGGTTGGAATGTATTTCAGTTCAGGAGGTTGGGGCGTAGTGCCTGCTTTCCTCCTCGGTTTGCGAGGGCGTCGTGACGGCGGTGGTGACGGGGGAGGATCACTACTAGAATCTTGTCCTGATTGAGTTAATTGGCCCGTCGACCGCGTCCGAGAAAGACTCGCGGAGGGAGACTCGGGAGGTCGCGGCGGAAGCGGCTTGTTGAGATGGATGGGAAGTGATGGAACTGGCGGAATATTTGCCATGGAGAGTGATTCGCGTAGCAATTTCATCGATTTGGTGCTGCGGAGCGAGAATGACCTTGGTCTCGAAGCTACCGATGGAGCCGGGATCACCGATTTCGACCGGGGTATTGCTGCCGTTTCAGAAGGCGTAGGTCGAACCACAACTTTAGCGGACTCGACTCTGACGAGCTCTAGCGTCTTGGAGGGAGTTTGGCGCATCGATGCCGTGTGCGCTTCAGCCTCGTCGCTGTCTGTCTCCTCGCCAGGGTCGTGGTCATTTGAACTGTCATCGTCACTTTCGTCGTCGTCGTCGTCGTCGTCATCATCATCACTATACTCCTCCTCGTCGCTCTCCTCTGCGGCAAGTTCGGCGGCATTTTCCCTAGTCAACTCACCAAAATCAAACTCTCTTGCAATATCGTTTATCAAAACCTGCGTTGCCTCATCTTCCGCCTCAGCATCTGCGCCGGTCTGAGCACGTCTAAACCGCCTTCTAAGCTTTTCTTCGTGGGCGAGTTTGCTCAGATAATGCCAGTGTATCACTTCGTCAATCTCTTCCATGATCCTTGTTCTCTCTTCACCTCCCGCGGGAAGGAGCGTCTCGAGTGCAATCTTGTTGTCCACGCCATCGAGGCTGGTCGCACCGATACCCTCGCGGATTGCAGTTAGAAAGCGCTCGATCCATTTCATGAGGCCGTCAAAGAGGCCTTGGCCCTTGGAATGGACCTTGTGCACAAAAGAATAGAAGGATTGTTCGTGCCGATTGACCAGGTCGATAAACGCCTGAACGGTAGAGGACGGGTCTGACTGCGATACTAGCGAGGATGCAATGAGATGGGATGCCTCACGACACTGAGGCCAACTCACGATCTTCTGTCTGTTCGACCGTACTTATAAGGTCGTTGACAAAATTCTGCAGGTCTCCGAGCGATTCTGCGATGCTTGCAGCTCTGTATACTTGAGCAAGCGGTGTATAGAAGATAGTGATGATATCCTTGAGCAAATCCGCCGTGACGCCCTGTGGATCGAGATGAGCGAGCAACCACGAGCAAAAACAACGAGCTCGCCTCGAAGATGAGCGCAATCAACTGTTCGCGATCCCTGAGCTTCGAATATAGCTTGATGAGGACCCTCAAGTCTTCAAAGAACCATGCTTCCTCATCATCGGGCCCTTCTTCGCTATCGCTATCGTCTCTCTTGCCCTTGCCTTCTCGTTGTTTTTCAGCCATCCATGCATCCCACTTTCTGCGGGCCCTGTCCACTCGCTCTGCCAGCGATCTGGACAAGACAGGATCCTCGCGTGCCAACAGAACAACCCTCAAGAGGTGGGTGCGTTCACGGCGCGCATGTGCGGTGTACACTTCTTGGACTTCACGAGAAGCATACACAAACGAGCGGATTTTTTCGCAAAGGATGGGAGAGTTGATCTTGGCGGACACATGCTCGATGTAGGTGTTCAAGGTTTTAACCTCCTCGTTAAGCGAGGAGGTGAACATGCTACGGGGTGTGAACATGAAAAGAACGTGGGAGTGATAAGGGTAAAACATACCGTTGAAGGAGGCTGCGACCTCCGAAGGGTTGGGCAAGAAAGATGTCGAGGACAGTCCGTATCATCGCCACTGGGTTGCTTATCTTGAGTGCTGCCTTGAGAAGGAAGTAGGGCATGAGCCCGTGTATGCGTTTCAAACCTGCGAATGTTTCCGAAGAGTTGTCAGAGGCAGCGAACGTCTGGAATATCGTTGACGCCAGTCTTGAGTGAGAAGTGTAAGACCGAGGCGAATGTAGAGAGAAAAGGGAGGACGGACGAAATCCTCGCCCACTCCAAGACGGCCTGGTAGTTGTCGGGTAATTCTCTGACGTTCGGGGTGACCTTGATGATGGAGAACAAATGGGTGAGACCATCTGTTCAGTTCTGCATTAGTTGAAAAGAGAGAGACTGTCGGGGAGATGCTACCTCTCCCGACGATCTCGCCCCTGACGGTCCGGACGGCTTCTCTGAGCTGATCGACCCTTGCACTGATCTCGCTGGCGAATTTCTTTTTGCCCTGTTCCCTGACGCGGTCGGCCTCTTCCCTGCGCTGGACGTCCAGCTGTTCCTGGGGGGAAAGTGTGGTAGGCCCGCTGAACAGGAAGGAGCGGAGGACGGGGGAGGAGGTGAAGGGAGGCGTCGCGAGCAGAGTGTGGAGATAGGCGCGGAGAGTGAGGCGATTTTTTTCTCGAGAGAGACGGGAAGGGGGACGATCACCGTTCGGCCGGGAGGCGGGATGAAAGCTGCCTGGAAGAGACGGGCCGCGTGCCAAGGAGTCTACCGAGGGGCTCTGGAACGAGCGTGGAGCGTCGGTTGCGATGGGGGAGGCGATGCCGACGGACGTGCGGTCCTTTTGAGGCGGGGATGGCACGGTGGCATCGGGATGCGCTTTGCGGAGCTGAAAGGTGTGAGCGGGGGGGCGGAGCAGGGGGAGAGGACGGACCTCGTCTGCAAGCGTCCTGAAGTCGCCGTAGCGACGGGAGACGTAGACGCGGCTGTCGCGGGCGAGGGTCGTGCAGATGATGAACTCCTGCGGAGGGCTCGAGCGTGGGCAGGGCGGGGAGCGAGGGACGTACCTCGTGGACACGGGACCGGACACGGCCTCTGTCCGACACGGCCCGGACGGAGACGATGTTGACGTGAAAGGTGTGGCGGGTGCTGCGGTCTGCTCGACGCCGGGAGAGGGCCCGCTCGAGGGAGAGGAGATCTGCCTGGGAGAGGCGGAGGACGTCCTCTGGCTCGACGAGCTTGAGCGCGGAGGTGAGGAGCATGACGAGGTTGCGCTCGAGCCTGGTGACGAGGGTGGGGGTGCGGTGGGGGCGGGGGTCGTCGAGGAGGGCGGCGGGGGAGAGGGTGCGGGCGAGGAGGCTGTCGAGGAAGGGCTGCAGCTTCGCCGCGTAAAAGTCGTCCGGCGCGGCGGCCATGAAGGGGAAGGAGAGGACGTAGCGGCGGAAGAGGTGGTCGACGAGCGGGAGGTCGGTCGGGGGCCGGCCTGGCCTCGGCGCAAAGGGGGGGCCGAGGCAGGCGAGGGCGGCGCTGGAGGAGGACAGCTCGGCGAGCTCGGCGTGGAGCTGCAGCGCGAGGAGGGACTTTTTGAGGTAGTGCGCGCGGTGGGGAGAGAGGGCCATGGGACAGATGACTAATGCGACTACGGTTACTGGCTGTTCGGAGTGTACACTTTGTGGCCCCGGTACGTCCGCCTGCTGGGCTCGTCGAGCAGCCTCTTCAGCTTGCCCGCGACCTCCTTCACCCCCTGTCGACACTCCTCCATACCACGCCACGTCCCCGCCACGCTCCAGCACTCCGAACACGCCTTCGACGCCTCGTTCACCGTGTCCAGCTCCAGCTCGCCCCGGTGGTGGAGCACGACGACGAGGTCGACCAGTCGGTTGATCCCCGTCTGCCAGCTCCCGATCCCCCCCGACGGGTTCGTGGACGCGTCCGTGACGAGGTACGACGACGCGAGGCCGATCGCATGTCGCAGCACCGCCTGATCGATGGTGCCCGCATCGCGGGTCATCTTGGCCAGCACGTCGAGCACGAGCTGTCCATAGTCGGTCGGATGATTCTGTCCCTATAGCGGGCGTGAGTGCGCGCCGACGACGAGCGTGATAACACGTTCCTGCATCTGTATCTGGATGGGCGGGAACATGGCACCGTTTAAAAGAAGGGCCGACGGTTCCATGCTTGGCGAGAGGAGGTACTTGCCTGTTGACCGAGTGAATCTTGAGTTGTTTGATGGTGGTTGTCGACGTGCAACTTGCTTCTTCCCACACTTCGCCTCATGTCTCTCAATCGTCTCCTCGCCTTCCTCACTCCCCCTCCTCCCCTCCTCAACCACGACTACGACGGCATCCAGTATCGCTGGCGTTTCCTCGTATTCAGACCCGCGAGTCCGTCCTTGTCCTTGCTTCTTTTTCCCCTCTCATTTCGCTCTAGTTTTCGTCCCCCAGGCGTGTCTTCTCTTCGCCGTGCTTGCCTACCTTGCCCTCGCTCTCTACGGCAGGTATCGCAACAAGCGCACCGCAAACACGACCTACAACGCCCTCTATCCCTCCCTTCTCCGCAACTTCTCCGCTCCCGCCTCCTCTGGCCTCATCTCAGACGGTCCCTCCGACTTTTTTGTCTTTTCCACCGGTAGACGCGCCGTCGCCTCCCTACACACCGTCCTCACCCTCGTCCCCCGCCAGGACCCCCTCCAGCTGCTTCTCCAGTCGCTGTGGCAGCTCTACGATCTTCGCTACCAACCCCGTGATCGTCTCTCCCTCGACTTCCTCCTCGATGCAAACGCCGCCGCCGCCCTTCCCGACTTTGCATGGGCAGTCGTAAACAAATCCGAGCTTACCACCATCAAGGACACTCGTTGGGACCTCGTTCGTCCTTTGCCTTTCTCGTCCCTCGATCATCCTCTGACATTTCACAGACATTCACACGTACCACCGACCATCCGTCCCTCCCCCCAGCCTTGTCCGTCATGTCCGAGTTCGCAGATGTCTCCGACGCGCTTTTTAAACTGAACATCAGCCCCTCCGTCCCGCTCTCTGCCCTCCTCGCGACCCCTCCTTTTCTGACCTACCTCCGCTCCATCTCGGTAACTGACCAGCCCTACGAAAGACCCCTCACAGTGGCCTCGTACCTCTCCCGAAAACAATCTGCCAAGCGTGTCCTCCTCGATCTCAACCTTCCCGATTCCCTCCATGCACACGACATACCCCCACTCGTCGACGCCGTCTTCGCTTTCGTCGACCTGCTTGCTGCCGGAAAGGTTGTTTTGCGACCCGAGACAAAGGCAAAGCTCAGAAAAGCGAGAGAGGATGTCGAAAAGGGAATCAAGGAGGAGGAAACCAAGGAAAAGAGAGAAGAGGTTTGTTTCCCTTGTTTGATATCATCGTCTGTCTTCCTCATCCTGCTCTAGGCTGCAGAGGATAAAAAGGCCGCCAAACGCAAAGCGGAGCAGGACAGGATCGCCAAACTCAGCGCCGCCGACCAGAAAAAAGTCTTGTCTTTCATTCTCAGTCTTGCTATGCTGTCTCACGTTTTCGTCTACAGCTTCTCGAACGCACTCAGAAACGTGCAATCAGGAAATCTCAGGGCAAGGTTGTCCGCAAGGCATAATTTACCGATATGATAACACAATCTTGGTTACATGTTAGTTTCAGCTGCAGTACCCAATGATAGATGCGCAACTTGCGCCGGTTTGAACACCTGATTCATGTGTGACATTATCCATGAGCCTTATAGTGGCAAGTCAAGATCTACCAGCTGCAACACGATCATTCCCCGCAACTGCACTGGGCGAGGGTTCCCTCGTATCCGGTACGCTGTGCCCACCCATATCCGTCTCACCTTTGACAATCCCTAACCTTGCTCCCCAGCTCATGAACACCCGCAATAACCACATTGGACCCATGGCCTCCCCCTCCCCCTCTTCTATGCCATCTCCCACAACACCCTTCTTCTCGACCCCAGACTCTCGCTCGCTCTCCGTCTCCTCTTCCCCCTCCGAGCGCTCTCCATCTGCAACAATCGCGCTTTCTTCTTCTGCCTCCGATTGCGTCCGTCCCAAGCCATCTACGAGACGCTCTGTTCCATCGAGCCGCCACTGAGACGTCCATCGCCTTCTTCCCTTGCCCATCCTTCGTCCCCTCAAACCCACCTCATTTCTAGTTAGGCTCGGTCCAGGTCCCCCGACGCCCAGAACGTTCTCCCGCCCGAACACGACGCTCCGCAACTCCCATACCTTCTTCCTCGCCTCTCTTGTGGAAGCCCACATGTCGTCTACCCTAAGTTGCGCCGCTTCGTATTGTAGGGCTGGCACGGGCGGAAGTACCGGAAGTTGCTGGAGTGCAACCGCAACAGGTACAAGGCTCGGGGATGGGGCTTGGTTTGCGGTCGACGATGGTATCGGTAAGGTAGGCGACGCCGGACCACGCGGATCAACAGGGTTGTGGAAGGTAAGTGCGTCAATGATCGGTTTGTGAGTTACATGTGCGTTGCGAAGTGCACCCGAGGATTGGGCAAGCATCGTCGTAAGATACTTGTTCGCAACGTCAGACTCTGGCACCAGGGGAAAAAAAAAGTACGGACCTGGAGACATTTGATAACTCCTTCTAGATGCATTTCTCGCCTCCGCATCATAAGGATTTGGCCGCATATTTCGACATCGACGCGCATCCAGTCCGTACGCAGTACACGTACGTGTTGCACAGATGAAAGATCGTGGAATGTATGTCTTTTGTTGACGGCAGATTACGCTTCAGTGATCGATCCAGTGAGCGCAGCCAAGGAGACACACCGTCTGGTTCGACGCCGGCCTGCGCTGTTCACCTTGTGTGCAGTGTCATCCACGGCCCGTGCTTTCCACCACGCCTCTCCACGCTCCCACTCATTCCAAGTCGAAAGCTTTGGTTGCTTGTTGTCTATCCCACTGTGCCTTCGCGATCGTTGCTCGTTCTCGGTGGCGAGATTGGCAGAACTGACATCCGGAGAGTCACCGATGAGGAATGGATTGTTTATCCGTGAAACAGCTAGAACAAAACAGGCCCGACATCTGGTAAGTCGATCACACTTGTGCAAAGCTGTCGAAACGTACATGCGGGAGACACCTGTCCACTGCTCAATAGCTCGTCTTCGTCTCCATTATCGCTGCGCGCGGGACCTTTGAATGATTCGGAAAGGAGGTAATATGGTTGAAACATACTGTGATAACACGAGGGCAGGAACTCCTAGACCCCGGAGCTCTGCAGCTTGATACACGTGCCCTGAAGATGATGATTGCGTGGATAGCGGAATGGGTATGGAAGACCTTCGCCCCCCAAATTTTACGGGAGACGGATGGTCAACCAACCTCCTGGGGCGGTTAATCCTGTACATATCAAGACGACTGTCAAATCAATCACGACATTCCAAAACTTACCTGGCCCACATCTCTAGTCGTTTCTGCACCTTCCCTGACCACGCCCCTCCGAATGCCAATTCGTCGTCATACAGGTTCTTCGTCACGGGATCGTCCAAATCACTTGATGTAAGCCTATCCCTGTCCCTGTCTTTCTCCCAGCTTTTGTCACCCTCTTTCTCGTATTCCCACATCGGTACCTTCCCTTCCGCACGCTCTCGCATTCTTGTGAGGAGCTCGAGTTTGCTGGTCCATAGTGCTTTCAAACTACCCCCAACCCGTTCCTTGTCGTCCACGCGTTCCTTGGAACTTTCTCCGTCCTTGCTCAGTTTCTCCTTGTCTCGTTCCTTGTCCATATCCTTGTCCTTTTCACGTTCCTTGTCACGGCTTCGTGGCTCGCGACCATTAATGATCTCGCGAACGAACATATCCAAGTCCGCAGTTGGTACAAGGACGGACTCGGGCCCACCTCCCGACCCACTCGCACCCACTCGGCCTACAAGTCCCATGACGCGACCTCCAAGCGATTTCCTCTCGTCATCCGTTGCCTCAGAATCGGACGTTAAATCAAGTTTCGACAGGATAACACGATGAACCTTGCGAGAATCTGAATGTCGGAGTTTGGTATCCTGTTGAGAAAGCAATGACTTGTGCAAGGCAAGCGTGAGGTAGGCAATAGACGTAGGCACCACTGTTGTGGCAGGGTTGAGGGTGCCGTTCGAAAGATGTGTCATGAAAGGGCTGCTCATCGAGGGGAAATTCGTCGTCGACGTGATTGGAGTGAAGGGCTGGGGCATGACAGGTGACGTGCCCACCGATGTGCTCCCGCTTCCAGGGGATGTGATCGAGCTTACGCTCCCCGATTGGACAGAAGTAGTTAGAACGGGAAGCGTCTGCGTGCTACCATTACTCGCCACGTTCTGGGAGTGTACCCACGATGATAACACATACAGGAACTCGTGTGGATGAAGAAAGGGATCCTTGGTGATGGCTGGTGCCCAAGTCGCAAGCCTGTTGCGCGTCGAAAGAATAAATGATAAAAGTGCGGCAACCACATTGGGATCTGCGATGCGTTCCGCTGACTAAACCCGCCCATGTTGGCATGATACACTAAGCCCGGCAGGTAAGAACTCACCTCAAAGCCAATCGAACCATCGCCGATCTCGGCCACCCATCTACGTAACCCGTCGACTGTGACATCACATAGTAATCCATCAAAGGCTATTGCCGGGGCGTACTGAGGCGGAAAGGGGAACATGCCGCAAATCGCGAGTGCTGCCTGTAGGAGTTTGACCAATTCGAGCACATAAGTGGTAAAGTGTGGATGCCGCGAAGACCCATGCGTGACAGCAACACCAGCCTGGGATATGCTCGAATGGGTAAGAGCGACAGCATTCGTAGGGTGCGATGGCGAAGAAGGGAGGGTCGAAGCTTCCGGAACAGCGGGCGAAAGCGTGGTCATTGGTTGCGAATATGTTCGTGTGTGGGTACGAGGGTGCGATTTGGATCGAAAGGCACCAGTAGGTGGTGGCCCATCAGACAGGAAATATGTTGACTTGAAACGATCCTTCGTCGTATCGCTGCATAGGAGCTTTGACCGATCACGATCATAAATTAAGGACACACGGGTACCTTGGTTCTTCAAGGGTCACCACACTCCGACCGCTACATCCCATGCGAAGTAGACTGATATTCGAATAGAGCCGTTCTTGTGCAGCGAGGAAGTCACCATCGGGAATATGCACGATGGTGTAGTCCGAGCGGAAGTGAGCGAGGGAAGTCACCATGAGCGTGCCCTGTGGTGTCTATACGCGCATGAGCACGCGCTCCATAGAAGAAGAATGTGAAATTCTCACTTCTCTTGGCCTCGCACCACTCTGTCTGCGGAGATGTTGAACAGCCGCCTTGAACTCGGCCTCGGCTTCCACAGATGTCATGGTTGACGCAGGACTTAGCGCGGTGACAACGATCTGGTGCAAGTGTTTCGTCGAGCACGAGATGAATCGCTAAGACGTACCTTGTGGGAGGGATCGCCCGTGTACACTGTCAGCACGGTCACGGGTCGAATACGCTCAACAATCCTGAGGGACGAGGTGGACGGCCGATCACGCACACGAGTGTGTACACTCACCACTTCTCGACAGCATACATCTGATAGCCTACAAGTTCCATGCGTTCCACGACAATCTCGAACCTATACTTTGGCCCAATCCAACGTCCTCCGTCCATGATCTCTGCTCGTTCGGTGTTCCATATCACTGGTAAAGGTACAATCCCGGACTTGTCCACGGAGGCAGCTGCCGAGCCTGAGCGAGAACGGACACCAGATAATCGACCGGCATTTGATTTCCCGCGGGGGGAGCGCGTCGGGGAGAACGAAGGGGGCAACGAAGGCGAAGGAGCTGTGTACGGTGTTGGGGAGCGAACCGTTGGCATTAGCAGACGCAGTGGAGAGCCATGACCGGGACCAACACTCGGCTTCGCCATCGCAGCAGACAATGATTTCGGGCCCGTGTTATATGTGACAATTACATGTTGTGACAGATCGTGACAGGGATGTGACTCAATCACGCCAAGCAGACATGAGGGAAAAAAAAATTAGAAAAGGGGATGAGATGTGTCGTGCAATGCCAGAAATGTAACAGATGAGAGAATAATAGACTAATGTGAGTCCGTAGGAAGTAGGAAGCCGTGGATTACATGGTCATAGCACGGTGCAACCACTGGTAAACCACCTAAGGTACGTTAATGGCATTCACCGGGAAACGAAGCAAGAGGACTGACCAATTACTGTTCAGTTGCTCGATCCACCCTACTACCATCCTCAGCCTCAAGCGGGCACTCTTCACGGGCAGCAGCTTTGCCTTTTCGTGTTCATCTATAGGGAGAACCATCCCCATCCAGAATGAAAACGCAGCGGGATCGTTATCGGGAGGCTGTGGTCCGTATGTGTAGTTTAGTCGCTGGACTACCCAAGGCGCGGTCCCTGCCCGGAGCTGGCTCAAAAATGCGTGACAGGTCTCCATCAACGTTGATGTGGACAGAAATTGGTGAGGGATCCTGGGGGAGTTTGAACCACGGGGTGAAACGGACGACGAAGGGAGTGGAACGCGGGGCGCTATCCAGGCGGGCAAATGTGGGGAGGGGGGCCGAATATCGACGGGTGTAGCATCGGAAGTCGAAGGCGTGCTGTCGTCACCTTGGACGACCCATTCTGCGAGATCATCTTCGTAGTCGTCGATTCTCTCTACCCTGCCAATCATATAACCGTCAAGTGAGCCTTGCTCTAGTATTCGGAAGCGATGTGTTCCCCAGGTCTCAACCATACTGCGGCCGTCTGCACACATCTGAACGCTCTTGATTTCGAGCATAGTGCCAAACTCTGAGCCGGTGCTTGGGCCATGACCGGCTATGGGAGCGGCACGAGGAGGTACGATCATTCCAAAAGTGGGGGAGGGCATTTTGAGACAACGACGAAGCATCAAACGGTAGCGGGGCTCGAAAAAATGAAGAAGGGTTGGCATCCCAGGAAAAGAGAGCTGACAAACAAAGATGGGAGTATCCAGACGAGCATCGCGTTGTTCACGCTCCATTGCCTCCCTGCGGCTGGAATAGGCGTCGGGGAAAGCTCTGAGGACTGTAGACGGAAGGTGAATGAGGATGCAGCAAGCATGTGAGGAGGAGCTCACTGAGGGAAAGGACGACCTTGTTGTGAGGATGCTCCTGAAAGTAAGCGAAGCTGGGCAATTCTCGACGACAGACAGGACAGAGCATGCTGTGGTCGAGGGAGCGTTGGAGACACTGGGAACAAAAAGTCTGCAAGGAGGTGAGATCCGGGGGGAGGGGGGGAAGGAAAGACGCACATGCTGGCAGGGAGTGGTGACTGGCTGGTAGAGCAGCATGAAGCAGATTTCGCAGGTGAGTTCAATAAAGAGAGCCTTCTCGAAGTCGTGGAGCGGGGAGGTAGCCGTGTCCGGGTCGTCGGAGAGTGGGTCAGGATCGGTCGTTCGGGAGTGGCCCTCTGGATCAGAGTCGTTATCGGAGTTACCGAACGGGCGAGAGGACGGAACGGATGGTTCAGTGTTGACGAGACCGACGATGTTGTTTACCCTGACATCGAGAGCGGGATTGGAGATGTCCGAGGGGATGTCCTGTGCGGCGAGGGGTGCGGGGAAGAATGCGACAGGGGACGAGGGGGGTATGTTTGGGGTGAAGGACTGGTGTTGGGACGCACAGGTAGGGACGGGACAGAGGGCGGAGCGGACATGGCTGGCGCAGACGGTGTGGCCACAGCGGAGGGTGGTGGGGGTGGCGAGGACGGACGCGGGGGGACAGATGGGACAGTGGAAGAGCGGGAGGAGGGCGCGGGGGGAGGGGAACATGCGGGAGTGCGGAGGAAGAGAGCGAGGGGGTATTAGTAGGGTGGGTGCGACGACGACACGCGCGCAGACAGCGGACAGGCGAGCACACGAACGCACTACGTCGGCGGGGGATCCATCTCAGCGTCAGACGACGAGCAGCCCATCTCGATCCGTCCCCCCGATCGAACCAAGCCATCACGTGTCGTGTTCATTCCCAGACGACAACAAAATCGTAGTACAGAGCCATAACATACATCTACCCCGTCTTGGCACCCTACAGGTTCGACACGTTCGTGATCGGCCATGAGCTGTTCATTGACAGCACTGGCATCAGCATCGGCCCTCGCGACCAGTCATGCGACTCACTATTCCGTCGTGGCCCGCTTGTACCCGTACCTCTCGATGAATTCATCCAGCTTCGCAGGCCCACGTGAACCGTATGGGTAGGGCAATGGCGTCGGCTGTTCGCCATCCCGCCCCTCAATCCAATGCAGGATCGGTGTGAAGATCTGTCCCTCGTCAGCCCACAACCACACTGCACTTCCCGCGTCCACTCACCTTCCAGGCCACGTCCAGCTCGTCATCCCTCACGAAATTCGAGTGATCACCCTTGAGTGCGTCCAGAATAAGCGCCTCATACGCTTCTGGAATCTTCGAGTCTGTGAACCGCCTCTTGTATGTCAAATCCATTTCCGTGGGTATCGCCCGGAACGAGTACCCAGGCGTCTTCGTGTTCAGCTTCAGGTAAACCGCCTCCGATGGTTGGATCCGCACCACCAACTCGTTCCGCGAGATTTCTGCAAATATCCCTTCCGTCACATCTTTAAATTGCACCCGGATCTCCACCTTGGCCTCGTTGAGTGCTGCATTTCCATACCCAGTCACCCATGAATAATATCCCTCACGCAGTCTCACATACCTTTCCCCGCCTTCATGATGAACGGTACACCGTCCCACCTTGGGTTCTTGATCCAAAGCACCGTTGCCGCAAACGTAGGGCACACGGAGTTCTTCGGCACCGTGTCATCATCCAGGTATCCCGGTTTCCCATTTGCTCCAACATATTGCCCCAAAAGCGTCTCTTCGCGTTTGATAGGCGGGATCGCACGGAGCACCTTGACCTATCACACACGTGGAATCAGATCACCCAGCCATGACGTGGGTGGCACGGCATACCTTTTCGTCCCGGATATCCTCCGCACTGAATGACACCGGCCGCTCCATCGTCAAAATACTCAGAACTTGCAACAAATCTGTTGCATAGGTCAGTATGCGTGCGCGACTCCCACACGTACACTCACGGTTCTGCTGGATGTCTCGAATGATTCCAAATTCGTCAAAGTATCCGCCGCGACCTTCAGTACCGAACGGCTCCTTGAACGTGATCTGGACATTGCTGATCGAGTTTCTATCCCACGCAGCATTCATGGCAACGTTGCCAAACCGCAGGACGAGCAAGTTTTTGACCATCTCCTTGCCTAGGTAGTGGTCAATTCGATAGGTTTCGTCCTCACTCCACGACTGCTTGAGTGCACCGAGAAGGCTCCGACAGGATTCGAGGTCCTTTCCAAACGGTTTTTCGACGATGATGCGGTTGACGCCCTTTGCAGAGTAGCAGTGGTCTTTGACGTTTTTTGCGACCGGGATGAAGACGGAAGGGGGCAGCGCGAGGTAGAAAACACGGTTGACTTGGCGGGTTTTGTACGATTTTTCGATTTCTTCGAGGTGTTTGTTCAAACTGGCAAAGGACTCGGCGTCCTCGTAGCCACCGGAGACATAGGTGGAGAGCCTCTTGAACTCGTCGAGCTTGGCTGCGATGGTCGGATCGCTGTCGGGAACCTTGATGTAAGAGGTGATACGCTTTTGATAATCCTCGGTGTCCATTTTAGTGCGAGCATAGCCAACGATGTGGACGTCTCTGGGAAGGTAGCCGATGCGATAGAGACCGAATAAGGCGGGATATGTCTGCGAAGGATATGAGCAGGGGGAGAAGAGGAGGGGGTGGCAAACCTTTTTCTTCGCCAGATCGCCGGATGCACCGAAGACTTGAAAGGACGATGTAAATCAGGACACGAGACGGACGAGACAGGGGCGTACCGACGATGACGGTATTGTCTCTGAGAGCATCGCCGCTGGTTTCCATGGAGGGGATCGTGCCAGAGCGGGTGCGCGGCTGTTGTGCAGACATTGTGTGAGGAGAGCTGTGGGGCGAGGGACGCTTTAATGGCTCGGACGTGAGAGCGGGCGAGTGATCGTGCTGATCGATGCTCGGTCAGCAACCGAGCTCTTTCCGGAAATATCCCATGTCCACATCAGACCCAACCGTATGCCACTTTCAGGACCTCGTCTCCCCGGCCTACGCCAACGCTGACCCCACCTCGCTCCACATACGCGCCAGTTCTCTCCTGGCCCGTCTCAAGTCCCTCAACAGATCCGCCAATGCAGCCACTCGATCCCACAAGCAGGCCACCGCAGACGCCAGGCAGGAAATGGACCAGACACACCTCGGTCTCCAGAACCTCCTCTACGAGAAGCGCCATCTCGAGCGCGAGATCGACAAGTGTCGCCAGTTTGCGTATGTATCACCCATCTTTTGTCCGCTGACAGGAGCTAACTTCGCCAAGCTCCATTTACCAGGACGTGCCCCTTCACTCCCTCCAAGAGTTTCAGGAATTGGCCCCATCGGAAGCTCGTACCCCGGACGTGTTCGAGAACCAACATCAACTAATGCTCAACCGCCTCAGCTTCGAGCTTGCAGAACGACAGAGGTAGTGTCTGGTCCGTTCCCCTGCGGCGCCTTTCCTCATTCTTTCGTCAGACTTGACCTACGGCGCAAAGAGCTTTCGGTCCAAAAGGAAGAGCTTCTCAAGCAGAGCAAGACCAAGCTTGCGACCGTGGAAAGCGTCAAGCTACAGATAGACACGCTGATGAAGGCGCGTCCTTCCTTTTTCTTTTTGCGTCCGTTCGTACTCATGGTCCCTTGACTTCTCAGGCTGCTGCTGACATTCAGAAAAAAGTCGATGAGTTGATCCCACCACTGGTATCATCATCCGTCGCCACGACTCCGGCGCCCAGCTAGATCAATGTGTCAGTGGATGCGTCAGCAATTTCTAAGCGACTTGACTCGCTCCTTTTTCAAACTGTCAAGGAACACAAACAACCCCGATCAAAACGACTTGGCAGGTGTTATGTACTTGTCAAAAATTTCCCTAGATAATGGTACAACAGAATGCGAGGGTGCGATGGTTTCCGCGCGTCGTAGTGCCACGGTGATATTACAAAGTAGGCGAGATAAATGCATCCGAGCAAAAGGGTATCCATCTGAACGTTCAAAGAAGCGCCACACGATGTTTCTGAAAACGTGATAGCAATGTACAAGGTCGGATGAAAGGAAACATGGGTTGGTGTTGCTTCAGGAGCATGAATCTGGACCGAATGCAGGTCATCAGGGATCGTCAGATCGATCTCCCTCGCTGAAGCTGCCAACGTCGCTCATTTCTTCGTCTTCGTCCTCTTTGCTCTCTGTTGCATCAATTGCATCCTTGGTCGCGAACCGCTGTACATATTCTGCGCGGCAACACGAGACTCAACACCGTAATTTAGCTTTGATCGTCTTGCTTACCTTTCACCTTAGCTTCGTATTCCTTTGGGTGCCGCATCATCAGTGCCGCTGCCTCCCCGTTGAGAGGATCATTCGGATTCGGGTAGCGAAGAAGTTGCGGCAGAAATACTTCAAAAATGTTGATCATATCTTAACCACGGCTCGTCCACTGAGTCAAAGTCGCAAGCAAAGCAGCACACATACCAAACATGGGTGACCAGGTTTGGTTGATGACGTCCAAACACACCGAGCCACTGCTGCGCAATTTAGTTCGATCAGCACCATCGACGGCCCTATGCGCGATGGGCTTGCTTACAGTTCATCGATGTTGGGGTGGAAGATCTTGTTCATAAATCCAATGCTGGGTGATTTGTATGGATAATCAGCTTGCAATTCAACATGTATCTTCCATATGCCGCCAGCAAACGGTGCTGCGAGATGCGGTAATGAGCACGAGCCGGTGGGACACGACATGACTCACTTTCTGGTGGTCCATGGAAACGCACGTAGAACTCGCGCATGTTGTCATTTACGAGAGTAACCTCATAATCCGACATCAATCTGCAGGAGGTGGTCAGATAAGAGAGGGGTGGGCAGAGGGGTGTACTTGCAGCTTCATGACATCAGTCTCGATACGGCGCTTCGTCGAGTGCTAAGCACGTTAGTCCGGACTTGCACATGGACAAACGTGAGTATACTTATCATATGAACGGGCTGGTTGATGAATAGCGCTCCGAGCGGGTGGAGGTTCTTAGAGCTGCTGAATGACGACCTGACGTGGCACTGCACTACCGGAGCACCGCTCCTTTCCTGGTTAGGACCGACCGAAAGTCTGCCCGATTTTGAACATGTGACATCTCCTTTGTACTCCTTGCAACTACTAGCATCTGGGAACCGCATGTTGCAACAGGACTGTCCAACAGTTCTTCACGATGATCAAAACACTGCTGAGATCACATTATTGGATGTGTGCAAATAAAGCCCAAATTTATCCATTCATGTGGACGAAATTCTGGTCGCTTTGGCACCCTTCGCCGCGCGCCCGTTCACATTCAGCTATGGGTTAAGTAATCATAGCCGGACGTTCGCACACCCGGCTGCCCAGGCCTGCAGGACCCAGCAGAAACCTTATCAAGCAAGGCAACAAGGTATCTTTGCTCAAAACAAACGTTGGTGATAAAGTACAGGATACATATACGCAGGAAGAACAAGATGAAACAATATATCGTGAGCCCAACTACCTGGATGGACTTGTTTTGTCGGACCGTCATCAGTCATCAATAGAAAGCCCACTCCTCGGAGACACAGAATTCGTCGTAAGGGCTACACGGGTAATCCTTGCGGTAGCCGGTCTTGGGGCGTCCGTAGGCAGCTGCGTTGCGTTCAGCGGCAGGCACGTTGTGCGAGGCAGGTGCCCGCCGGCCCCCGGCGCCGACCACGTTGCTCTCCGCAGTCCCGCTGCTTGCGGAGAAAAGGTGACGAGGATGTGCTAAATCGACGTCGATACTTGATTGGCTGTAGGCTCGCATGGCCAAAAGCAACGCTATTCAACCATCACTCTCATCAGACTACGAACAAGGAGAAATGGAGCAATGGGTGTACCGAGCCAAAATGCACCAAACGCTGCAATCAGGACAAGGTGTTCCTGGTCCCGCGAGAGCACATGCCCTTCACTACGGTGGTGTCGAATTACCCTGCAACGTTCATTGGTCGGACCATCCTTCTCGTAGGCCTCGGGGTATAACTCACAGGAATATGAGAGCCCCAATTGCTAGAATCGTCACCGATGTTTGTGTCAGGTGGACGACATCTAAAGCGCAAATGTTAGCTTCGGTTGGGAGTTACAATGAGTTGGAAATAGAAACTTGCGAATGGACTGAGGCAGCATTTTCATAATGAAGTGTCCCATTACTAAAGCGAGGATCCCTGATCATGGTGTCTGGTGAGCTCGGAATGTCACCGCGTTGACCGACGTACCTTTTATGACATGTCTGAACGGGTGATCGGTGAATAGCGCCATCTCGTTCAAAGGTGGTGTACAAGTACAACAAGAAATTGGACAAAGGTTGGGTGGGAATTCAACGGGATTTAATCCCAGTCTTTTTCTGACCTCTGACACGAGGCGGAACCCCAAATATGTTACAATACTCGGCTGCACGAAAACGTAGCTATGGTCATTATTGTATGTACTTATAGAACGGAGTCAATTGTTTCTTTACCCAATGGATCGTAGCATGTCATCAAAATGATCGAGTGATCACTTGTCAACCAAACCCACTTTGAGATGGCATTTCGAAATCTATGCGCGTCATAGCGGTCTCCTGGTAGGTCGGGTAAATCTAGGGAGGCGCTCAGACAGGCGATACCACGCCGGGAACTTGAGTGATCACGGGGGGTGCGCCGTTAACACCTGGCTGGATGACAACCGAATGACCAGGCACCTGATGCACATAGCTTCCACCAGCCGGATAGGGTGCTCCATAGGATTGTGGATAAGCGTAAGGAGGGCGAGGATAGACTGCTTCAGTTGGGTATGCTGGCCATTCGCCGAACCAGCCGAGTTGCGAGATGTGCTCCCGCCACGCATAGACCCTGTATCACAAATATTTAGCTGCCGTAAATTCAGCAATGAGATCGAAATCAACATACCGGCCGAGAGCGACTGCACGCGTCGTGAGGGTAATCACGATTAGGAAGAAGATCACAACTGTGGTAATGCACAGATCATGTCAGAATGTGGTGGTCGAACTGACAGAGGTACGTACACATCACGAATATACACCATGAAAGTGCTTCAATCACCTTCATTTCATAACAATAAGTCTGTGCAGACACTGTTTTGTTATTAGAATCATTCTGCTTATATCGACTAAAGCTTACTTGTTCCATTCTTAGTTTGTTGTTGCTGACCAGCTAACGAATAGCACTGCACATAACCGATAATGTCCCTGTGATGAGCCTCCATCAATGTGCTCATCACCATCCACGTAGAACAAACTCACGCGGACCAAGCACCCATAGCTTTTTAAATCAACCACGAGTTGTTTTAACCGAAAACACGGATAAAAGCGATCAACTCACTCAACCATAGGACACCTAGGCAAAAGTGTACTGGGACCTCGACGATGGGCTGCGCGAACTGTAATAGTAGAAGAAAGACGAAAATCGTCGTTGACGGTGCGACAAGTGAGAAAATCGTAAAGTCATCTGATGCAGCAGATGTGTTACAAGCAGGTCAAGATAGACGGAGATGGACTCACGATTGATATTCGGCAAGAAATACTGTGCAAAATTAGCTGCTAAGCCGAGCACAATCCCGGAGAGAGAGAAAACAAAAACTAGTCACCAATGTAAGTTTTCCGAGCTGCACAAGGTTGCATTAGGGCACGTACTGTATCCTATGAGCCTCAGATTGGCGAAAAGGACGGTCATTTCAAAGACACTTGTCAGAAATTTTCAGTATGTTCGTGTACTGGCGCTAGATGGAGTGCTATACTGGGAGACAAGACAAGACACACCTGGGAATCGTTGGAACTCATATTGGGGTCCGAGTCGAACCACGTTTACTTCGATGTCCAATCGCGGTGTTTGAACGGATCCAATTGCCGAAGGGTTGTAGTACACTCCGTTTCGTGAGCACATCATGTTATTGCATCTTCTCAACGCGAACGTTCGAACTACCGTACAACATACATACATAATTCATACTGGGTGACCATTCCCGGAGTCTAAAACAAATCTGAAGATGTTCGGATATGAATGTCAACTTCATCTCCGTCACCGCCGGGGTGATGCATTCCTCTTGTAATTGTCCTTGGTGTGTGCTCTGACGGGAGCCGAATGCCAATCGGGGTAGCGTGAATCCTTCCTCCCGGATCCATTTCTCCATAGCTCAGGCTCGTCTTTCTCGCTAGCATAGGTTCTGTCTCTTGAACGCGTGCTGATCGGTGCAGGAAGCTTGGACATCTTCGATCTTGGGCCGAACCAGGGATAACTTGTGACCGGCACATACCAAACATTACGGTTGACCCGATAGTAGTGCTTCAAGGCCATCCCGAGGAGGAAAAGAAGGAACCCCCAAACTATTCCAAGGTCAGAGAGGTTAAGAGTATACACGAGCAACTCGCCTAAGATGACATTGAACAGCGAGAAAGCTTCCAGGACCCGGTACTGTGCTTGATAAGTTTCGGTGGAGACTAGCATGCCCGGTCAGTGCTCGCGTAATTTCCAAACAAACGGCAAAAACATACATCCAGCTACACTGATGACTTCTGAGCTGTCTAGGGACGAATAGCATTCGACGTCCGCATTCTCTGAGTCAGAACTGGCAAGAAACGCCCCAAGTGCTACATACGTATGAGAACTTAACACAACGTGATGACAGTGAACACACCAAGCCAAAAGGTTCCTAATAAACCTAAACATCCTAGTTCTATCCTGGTAGAAATAGGGTTACGGTCACGAAGTGCACTGGAGATAAGGCTGTTGGGAGCGCAGGCTGGTTAGACTCCATGAAGAGCACAAAATCGACATTCGAGATTACTGACAGAACGAGCAGAACCAGTAAGCTCGCAGTACAGACGAATATTGCGAAAGGCACGAATCGCGCTAAGTAGTGGGTTAACGATGGCAGACATTGGATATAACGCACATACTGAGATCAGTGATGATAAGCAGACTCTGGAAGTGGGCTGCGATGGCTAGACAGATTACGGTCCAAGCCAAAACTATAGCTGTTGGGGGTAGAGCTTGATCACGATGGTACACGTAAGTTGTGTATAGACATACTATAGAGACTCGCTCGAACGATGTTAAACTTGGAGGGCATTATTGACCTTGTAAAGACGGATGAGATGGAGAGAATGGAAAGTCGTCTGCGGCGGGACGTCTGGCGCGCCCGTAACGACTGTTGGCGAGAAGGACGAGAAGGTGGATATTGGCAATGAAGAGGAGCGGAACGTGATGGCTTCATCCTCGAGCAGAGACTATTTCAAGCAGACAGCACGTGTTAAGGGGGTGTCGCAAATATCTGAAAAGGCGTGGCAAGCAGCGTGTAGGAGTGTTGGACCAGCGGATGATTACGAACGAGCGGGAACACGAGCTCCTGGTAGCCCCGCTCAAAAGGAGCGGATCCATCGAAGCTGTGCTTGCCACGGCGGGAAATTTTTCGAGCGTTTCATCGTGAAAATTTGGCGACATGCTCGGACGTCCATAAAGTTTGCCTCGAGGCGTTCATCCAAACACGTGTCCTTGTCCGTGTGAGGAAACCATATAGCCGGTGTTTAGTTCTCCGAGGGTCATCAGGAATGCGGACACGTAGAATGGACAAGAAGCCGGAGCAGCGGGAATCACAATTCCGATTGGATATGTACTGGAAACTGGCGCCGAGCAAGAACCATGGAACAAAAAAAGTTGGCTTTCTGCTCAACAAAGTCTCGTCTGGCGTAGCCATGGCTTGTCTTGTTCCATTCGCAGACCATCTGTTACCTGGCTGAGCAAAACTTTCAGGCTGTCTTTGGCACACAGCTGTCCCCTTCTTTAATCAGACCGGACCAACAGTCGTCCACATCTCAAGTTGTTTGACCAATCTACAACTGGCAAGTTTGGTACAGCCAAATATTGCAAGTGACGCATCTTTTTGGTTCACCCGTTCCCTGGGCCAGTTGGTTTATTATTCACTAGTATCATGAGGTTCATGGATTCAGACACTAGGTCAGATTTACATTAATACTTCTCGTCAATATGTCACCCGCAGGTCTGTTGTGTTCTCAAATACTGCGAAATTCAGGTCTGCCTAAATGGAATGTCATGAATGGTCACTCACACTCTTTTGCGCTCCCATCTATTAAGAGCCCACATCCAATGCTGCGTGCAAATCTGTAAAGACCCGAGGCAACGAAGACTCGATAGAGAGCCTACAAAGACTTGGGATGTCATCGGACAGTCCTGATCGTGCTACTACCCTCTTCTAGGGATTACTGAACGCCGTTGCAACTAATGATCTAACGTACTCCTCACAAAAGGTCTCAAGGGGAGACAGAACAGAGCCAAGATACGATCATGCAGCCCGTATATTTGATGATTCCCCCAGGAGCAGGGAGTTCGCCTCAATAATTCCCACCAGCATACGTTGCCCTACACCCGAAGGAACACACTGATGCATCGATGATCGATGACCGCTGTACAGATTCTTCACGTACGTGACAAAACAGCTTCTGGAACAGTCGCGATAGTATTAAAGCGCGATCAAGGTGGGCTCTTTCTGCCCAGCATCTCATCCTTTCTGTTCAAGTTGGTTTAGCGAATCGAGCGCACGCTGTCCTCTGCTGTGCAAGCAGCTCCACAATGTAATCCATCCCATTTCAATTCGCTTGTTGACCCCTTCCATCACCCTCGCGGCCAAGACGATCGCCGTCGATGCAAAATAAAATAAAATAAAATAAAACAACCTGAGACGTTGTGTACTTATTTCTGACGTGAAAATTTGCGGAGCGGCATGAAACGAGACCCACACAAGGTCGGGTCTCTACTGCTCTTGGCATACCTGGTCTCTCGCAACATAGTGACCAAGGGTGGACTGCGTTCTCTCGACAATTCTGATGATATTGTTTTATTGGGGCTTCGACCGTTGGATGGCCCAAGCTCTCAATGCAAAATCAATGCCTCTACATTGCGTTGCCCAACACAAAACACGCATGTTCTAAGCAAACATATCTCTGCAATCAGAATATAATACTTGTAGGGTCACCGCGCAAATCATACTCGACTGCACCTGGCTTTCGCCAGAAATGACCCAATGTCAAAGGCGAGTAAGAATAAGTATTTGGGTCAGTGGTGGATAGCATGTTCAATTGGAGTTTATCATTAAGTCTATGATCAGATCATGTACTCCGAGTTCGTGTTCGAGCTAATATCAATGGTCAGCACATTTTCGGAGGACGCAATTATGACGTACCTCAAATTTCTTCTGTAGATCGTCTTGAGCAGCCGAGGAATTGAATATACCATCGATCTCTTCTAGCGAGACATTCGCTGTCTCGGGTACAATATAGCTCGACCAAAGTAAACCTAGAAAGCATGCACAAGCAAAGGTCATGAATGTGCCACTGGATAAAGATTAGGTAATATTCATGTAGGTTAAAGGGCTAGTGGCTTACACTGAGGAGATATCCATCATCGCAGGTGTAACGAGACCAATGAAAACTATTACCGAATCATCAGCATCATGCTGAAATCAACTCGGTGACATGAAAAATGATCCGAACTCACAGTTATTGATCCAGTTAGAGGCTGTTGATAAAGCGACACCTTTACTTCGCATGGACAATGAGAAGATCTCATTTGGAAGAACCCATCCGATTGGACCGAAGCTCATTCCGTATGCTGCGGTAAAAGTGTAGATGCATCTGTTCGACCCAACACAGCGCGTCAGAAAGCTGCAACGTAATATGTGAGGAATATGACGATACGTACGTTACTGCTAACCAGGCGGCATCAGGATGTGAAGGCCAATCATCTTCATAACAGAAAATCTTGCGATCTTTCATTTAGCAGTCGTTCAAATAATGAGGCATATATGTTGGTACCAATATGGCAATCAAGCAGTGGGAGACAAACATGGCGGCACTACCCCCTGAAGCATCGTTTGTAAGATGATTGAGCCCGAGGGAACGTATTTTGGCTACCTATCAAAAGAGGCTTTCGTCCTGCAGATAATGAATCGAAAGCCAACCAGACAGGAGTGGCGATAACCTACCCCATCGATCAAGATACAATATGGCGGGAATAACAGCAATGGCTTGGACTATCCCAACCCCACCGGCGACAAGAAGGGTGACCTCTTCTCCGGTCATCCCAATATTCTCGACTATACTGGGGCCATAATACAATAGGGCATTGATTCCGCTCCATTCTATCAGCGTGTAAATAGAACAATGAAGAGATGAGTTCTGGCAACGCACGTTGGAAAAACATCATCATTACGCCAATGAGGGTCCGAGCAAGAAATTTTGAGCGAAATAGCTCGCTCCAGCCGTTCAAGAAGCCATTATCCTTGTCACTCACACCACGTTGAACGAGGGCGATGTTTATTCGCATTTCCAGTAATTCAAGCTGAGGCCAACCATAAATTTAGTACATATCGTAAGAATGAAAGGTACCTGGATGAGAGGATCATGAGTGGCTTCCTCGGGAGTTCGAAGGCGGAGTCTTGCAAGCGACTCCATTGCATCATCCAACCGATCGCTTAGAACGAGAAAACGCGGGGATGGTGGCAGGAGGAAGCATCCGAAACAAAGTAATATTCCAGGGACAAATTGAAGTGCAAGGGGGATCCTCCATGAGATGGAGCCTGGAACTGCAACCTAGATCAGATTGGAATAAACCATACACCTGGCGCTCACTATTACGAGTAAAGAATCCAATCCAGAATCCAAATACGACTCCAAGAACGATGGTAAGTTGTTCGATAGCTAGAAGTGATCCTCGAAGCTCTGGGGGACTTATCTCAGCCATGTAAAGGGGGGATAACATGCTGATTGCAGTCAGCATTTCGAGCATCGAAGTGAACCGAGAAACTACCTTAATGCTCCTACACCAAATCCACCAATGGCTCTTCCGATGATTAATTCGTCGAGACTACGGGCACCGGATTGCAGTGCGGAACCAAAGCAAAATATGGCTTATAGGATTTGTGAGGGTGAACAGCTAGAATTAACAGTAGGGCTCACCTGAGGCTAAAAATATGGAATGTCGTCTAGAATATTTGTCTGCAAAGATACCGGCCGAAAGGGCACCGAACAAAGCACCTAGCTCCAAAACGGCAGCTAGGATAGACATTCAAAATGTATACGCACCCACGAGCGAGCGGGAACATACTCATCAATCCCTTTTCCCAAGATCCCACTGGCCATCGAGCCAGGAAGTCCCTCATGACAAGAACATTGGCAATAACACCTTGATCGTATCCGAATGATAGGCCACCAATGGACGCGAATACTGCACAACCAACAGCGTAGCGGTTATGTAGAAGACCAGTAATTCCACCCGGACCGTAAGAGTAAGAATACGAATCGCCTTTGGTATGAATGAACAAAGAACCGCCGTGTGGAGTGTTGAGTACTAATCCACGTCGCTGCTCTAGTAAGGATTCGAATAGGGAAATTTCCTCCGAGTCTATTTGTTCCTCCCCGCCACTTGATGCGAGAGGTTCGTAGTTTCCGGTCAAAGTCTTTTACATGAGAGAGTTAATAAGGGCTCATATGTCACAGATCGAGTCGTACCATGGACAGCAGTGGTCTAAGTGCCAAACAAAACTGGCCGCCGCTGTGCTGTGCCAACTACAGGATTCGACTCCGCTAGATCCGGACCGCTCTGACAAGCTGCCTGCGGCCGAGACAACTTCAAGTTGGTACTTTGTCACTCCTGGCTACAGTCTTACACGGAGTATCGAAGAATTGGCGGAAATGGTGGGAGCCAACTACATGGGCGGGAAAAGGTTCGACTCTCCGATGCAACCGCAGCCTCACATACAAAATCCATTTCTAGAAGCACCGCGCGCGCAAAGTCAAAAGACGTTATTGGACGCGCACAAAGGCGTCACTTTGGAAAACAACGGCTGGTCTCTGCTCTGCGCGTGATACAAGACAACCATGTTCATCAAAACTCAGTTCCACCACAGATCACGCTTGCACATGCGCGAAATGAAGAGACCATCGACCGGAGTGCTACTTTGAGAGGGGTTGTCAGTCGGGACCGATTGTATGCGCCGACGTCACCGAGTGATACAACGCGACACAAAAAGCCCTCCAAGATTCTTGGCGCACTTGAGACTTTGGATCGTGTGTATGAATTCATCCTTGCCTTCTAGATATTGACATTGTCGCGGGAAGATGTGTCTATGCGAGCTGCGATTGACCGTATCCTTCAGCGACCCAATCTCGTTGGAGTCGATACTTCGATACACAAGGAAACCGCATACTCGGAACGTATGGAGGCCCTTGTGTCAGTCAAGCCACAGACGAAAGCCCATCTTGGCGCTACGGTATAATGTTTGATGGTCGTCAGTTGTGGTAGCGCTCATGTTCTACGTTCTGATTTTCAGGACCCAGACACTTGGAACGGAGCGCGCGTTTCGACGCATGGCTTCGACACTAAAATTTTGGAGCACAAACTCACGGGTCCTTATAGAAAAAACCCAAACCAGTGCTATGAACACACAAAGGACGATATCTTTTCATTGGTCGACTCACCATCCAGACGCCCTGAAGCAACATACTGGGATACTCAACACGATAGGTCCAGTGCATTCTCAGACCCGTTTGACCCGCTTCCATGGTCCCAATCATCTCCCTTGCCTTCCATGTCACAATCAGATCACTCAATTCTCAACCTCGATACGTCGGCGTGCGATATCATTCTGTCCGGGCGAGATGATTATTCTTCAGGGGAAGATAACGCTGATATGGATGCATCAACTTCATCCTCTGATATTCTGCCAGCATTTCATCGGTTACCCCGGAGTCATCCTGGCCAGGAATGCACTGCTGGCATGCGACGGACAACCTTACCACTCACCGACTCGCCTGAAGAAGAAACCGGTGCGAAACCGGTGCGCTACTCCCCGTCGGCTGAAAATGGTAACCAACAACAAGCGTTTCCGGGTGAACATGGATGCGATGAGGCTCGGTTCTCGACAGGGCCGGAAGTGGATGGCGACTTACCAAGCGGCGTCTCGCTCGATTTCCTGTCTGATCCCGATCCTTGGGAAACGATTGGCAGAATCTTGAAGCTGGTATCTGCTGAATCACCCATTGCGCGATCTGTCGAACTAGATTTCACAAAGGATAGAGAGGGTGTGGGTTATATTCCCGAGGGATCTCGTACTTGTGATGAACTGCATTCTCATGCCAGCTCACCATTTGAAACAAGTACTAATGTCAAGCCAATGGACGATATCTACGCCGTGTCAAACCCAGACCGCGCTATACTCGTGGAGTTGGAAACACTATGCGCAGACGATCGTATGGCAACCGATGCTATCGATTCTAGCAACTCGCTATCTAATGGGGTTATCCCTTCCACCGCTTATAGCAAGGTCGACGAAACTGGTCGTGTGCATGCGCAACAAGAGGCCTCCCCGGCGGTTCACGACGATACCTATATGCAACCTTTACCTCCTATCACTGCTGCGGTCGAGACAGCCTCTGCGGCGCAGGTCTCTGATTTTACGTTCGCTGGGCCACGTCTGTTTGGTGATTCTGACTTGG